>PVLC010007020.1:0-65697 GCA_004027655.1 Graphiurus murinus | reverse complement strand
GGGGAGGGGAGGGGAGGAGAGAGGAAGGAAGGGGAGGAGAGGGGAGGGGAGGGGAGGAAGGGGCTGAAGGAGGATAGGGGAAAGCATTAGGGTGGGGACCAATGGCTCCGGCAAGGTGTGCCATCCTAGCCCCAGCCAAGCTGGGTGGGTTGCTCTGGCAGCCTCATGGAGCAAAGGGGCTTCAAGAGAGTCAGCAGTGTAGCCGTCCCATAGCTGGAATGACCTTAAAAAAGGTTAAGAGGCTCACTACAGGTCACACAGGGACTATGACACAAGCATCTTGGCTCCAGGTCCAGTGCTTTCTAATCTCTGGCAGAAGATCTGGTCTTTTTTTTTTTTTTTTTTTTTTGGTACTGAGGATTGAACCCAGGGGCATTCTATTTCTGAGATACACTCCCTGGTCTTACTTTTAATTTTTTTATTTTGAAACAGGTTCTCACTAAGTTGCAGAGGGCATAAGTAGCCATGAATCTATGATCCTCCTGTCTCAGGTTCTCAAGTACTAGGATTACAAGTGTGCACCACCACACCCTGCTCTGGGGCTGTTTTTGATTAGGCTTATTTTGGTCTTCCTTTTCCTAGTCTGCAAAAGCCACTGGGCCAGGCAGCAGTGCTTACTAGTTTACATGTTACCTGGGGCAAGTCACCCAACTGCTTGGCTTGCTCCTGTAGTTAAACTGTGCTGCATAAGCTGGAGTTCTAATGCACTGATACAGACAGGTGCCCCATTCATCAGCCTTGGATACCTTCATAGTGAGGGAGGACAGAAGAAATAAAAGAAGTAGGTAGAGAGGAGACAGAAATGAAGGAGAAGTAAAATATAACTTTAATATGAAAGCCTGGTACTAAAGTTCCACAGACCTTCACTCCCCCAGCATTCTCTTTCCTAGGTGTGTCTCTCCCAAATTCTTGGGAAATCTGTAAATCTTACAGTTAACAACAAAAAACCCCCAAAACAAACAAACAATAACAACAACAAAAAACAACAGAAACCCCTCACAAACCAAGAAAGAAATAAAAACAAGCTATAACCACCCTGTGCACTGTTAATTAAGCCCCCAATACATGGCTTAAGCCAGTTATTATTATTATTTTTTTGGTGGTATTGGTGATTCAATCCAGGGGCATTCTACCTCTGAGCTACCCCGCAGCCCTATTTTAGTTTTTATTTGAAAATAGGGTCTTGCTAAATTGCTGAGAGCCTCTCTAAATTGCTGAATCTGGCTTTGAACTTGAGATCCTTCTGTCTCAGCCTCCCAAGAACTGGGATTACAGGCATGCACCACCATGCCTGGCTAAGACAGTATCTTAAGAGACCTCTAACTTGGACAACTTTCCGGATTATCTATTGATCAGATAATAGAGATCCCAGTCAATCTAAGGATCTGGTATATGACAGACCACCATAAACCATCTTGTGATCCCCAGACTGATGCTAACCTCACATACCTTCTCATATCCACTCTTCACCAAGTTTCCTTTAAAAGAGGAGCCATGAACCTTCAAAATGCATCTCTCCCTTTGGAGATGGCACACTTTCTCCCTTGAATATGTATTCCATGCTTTCCTAAATAATCCTCTGTCTAAGCCTCTGGCTGGCTTGTGATGAAATTCTTTTCATCATGTAAGATAAGTACCCCACTGGGTCTGAATCCCCCCCCCCCCACTGAGGGTCTCACTAAGTTGTTGAGACTTGCCTTTAACCTGCAATCCTCCCATCTTAGCCTCCCAAATACTGGGATTACAGACCTGCACCACCACACCTGGCTCAGCTTTTTAATAAAATGGCAGAGTACCATAGATATAACTTGTAAGTCACTAGGAAACAGAGCTCCTGTACTTCCTCATGCTCTCTGGCCAGGCTGAGGCCACTGACATATTACTGGCTAAGCACAGACTACTTGAATATACCTGTCATCTGACTTTTACTTCTATAAATTGCAGCTGCTTCTGTGGGACCAGCAGAATAGCAATCTAGCTGCTTTTCCCTAGTTTGATCAAATTGTCTAAAGTCAATTTCCCTTTTAACATCTTTTGCTTATTTCTTAAGCAGGAGGGAGACTGAATCTGAAGGGTAGCCAGGATCCAGACCGACTTCCTGGCTTGGCTGCTGGTAACAATAAGGGAGTAAAAAAAAAGATCAGAGAGGTGACCTAGAGTTACAGTCTTCAGAGTATCACGGGGGGATGGATTTTCTTGGGGGAGGGAGACTGGGAATTAAAAAAAAAAAAAAAAAAGTACCATTCTGTTGGGGATGACAAGTTCATTCCTTAACTCAGGAACTCAAGATCGGAGGGGTCCTTGGTTATGATGGAAAAGAATTTCAGCACATACCAAGACATAGAGGTTTATTTAGGAAAGCAGGAAATACACATTCAAGGGAGAATATGGACCATCTCAAGAGGGAAGTAGACATCTTGGGGAGTACCCGGCTCTTTTCTTATAGGAGACTTTTGTGAGCGAGTGTTAGGGGAGGTATCTGAGGATGACCTCAGTCAGGCAGTCAGGAGGCAGTTTTTGGTGGTCTGGCCAGTCATAGGGTCCTCAAGCTGATTGAGGTCTTTATTATTTGGTTAACAGATAAGCTGGAGCGTGTTCTAAATTATAGGTTTCTCAAGATATTGTATCTGTCTTGTTAATAATACATGGGACAAGCCGGGCGTGGTGGCGCACGCTTGTAATCCCAGCATTCGGGAGGTTGAGATCGGAGGATCCGGGTTCCCCGCCAGCCTCAGCTACCTAGTGAGGCACTCCGCAACTTAGTGAGACTCGGTTTCAAAATAAAGAATAAAAAATAGGGCTGGGGGTATAGCTTGGAGGTAGAATGCCCCTGAGTTCAATCCCCAGTACCAAAAAAAAAAAAAAAAAAAAAAAAACATGGGACAATTATAGTTTCTCTTAATTAACTCTAGGATCTACAGATTTCCCAGAAAATTGAGAGATACAGGCCTGGAAAAGAGAACTGGTTTGGGGAGTAAAGACTGAGGCGCATTAGCACCACGTTCTTATATTAAAGTTGTATTTTATTTTATTTTTCCCCCCTCCCTGTTCCTGTCTTCTTCCTATTTGTTTTTTTGTCACCCACATCGGTTACAGTACTTTCGAATTCGACTGGAACTTAAATTGAAATCCAGAGCCTGGCAGCTAGGGGACCAGCTCCCCGTGAGCCCGAGCCCAGGCACCCCGGCAGCGGCGCGCGCGGCCGAGCCACTTCCGCCTCCCGGGCGCGCGCCCGTGGCTCGGCGGGCTGGGCGGGGGGCGGCGGCGCAGGGGGCGGTGCGGGGGGCGGTGCGGGGGGCGGAGGGGTGCGGGGAGGGGTGCAGGGGCGGGGTTGCTCGGGAGCTGCACCGCCCGGCGCGGGGTAAAGCGGCGGCCGGAGCAGCCGAGCGCCAGCGCGGAGCCGGTCGGGACGCGGCCACGCGGGCGCGCGGTGAGCGGCGGAGCCGCGGGAGGAGGGAGCGGGGCGGGCCTCGGCGGCGGCCTGACCTTCCCGGGCGCCGGCCGCCGGCCGCCCCGCCGCACGTGCCGCGCTCCCGGTGCGCTGCCCGGGCTCCTCGGCCTGCTCTCCGCGGGGCCCACCTGCGGGACCGCCCGGTCCTCCAGGGCCCCGTGTCCTGTCATCTGGCCCCGGGGCGGCTTCTGAATGGAAGTGGCGGGCTCCCGGGGGTGGCCGGCCAGCGCTCTAAGCCCGGCGAGAAAGTTGCAAGGCGACCCCGAACCCGAGAGGCCCGAGGGGACGCGCCGGGCCGGCTCCCTAGCGGCAGAACTGGTTTGCATCCCAGCGCCCGGTGCCCGGGTTCGGGGTTCGGAGGGCGGGTGAGCCGCTGCCTCCAACGTTAGCCCGAATCTTCCCTCCGGGAGTCACCTTTCCTAATGGGCATTGCGGCCTCATCCGATTCTCGCATCCGAGAAATTAATTCCCCCAAGGAACCAGAAGTATGGTTGGCGCTGTTTCTGAGTCGGATCCGGGTGTAGTTTTGAAGAGGGGCCGTGGGGCTTTTTCTGAAAGCATTCAGTTTTTCTATGCCAAATGGCGCAGCAGGCTCATAAGTCAATTTTAATTCATGCTGATTGATCTTGCCTCCTCCAAGCTGTCTTCACCAAGCCATAGCTACGCATAACCTGAATTAACTGTAACACCTTTTGGGTTCATCTGTTAGTACCTATTGCCCCTGTTGCTTTTTAAAAATAATTTTACAAGTAGTTGTCTAAATTTGGCTTACAGAGGAAAGAGGGTTGAGTTCACACTGATGAAATAGTGTAATCTGCTGTGCTTTTCTTTCCTTCCAAGTTAGGAAAGAAGTGTCTACACCACAAGAAATGGAATGCCTAGGGGTTTATCTTAGTGGCCTTGGGTGTGCCCCGTATGTCTGCCTCCTAATTATTGCCTCCGTTTTCCCCTGAAATGCAGTTGGGTGGATTTTGTTTTGTTTTGTTTCCAGGTTGGAATACTGGAATTAGGTCTTCGTTTGTGGGCACAGACTTTTTTAAGTTGAGCTGTCTCTCTGCCATTGACTAGTTCTGTAACCTTGGAGAAGACCTTGTCTTTCCCTGCCCTCAATTTTCCTTCTGGAAAAGGAGAATGGATTATGACCCTGGTAACATTTTCTAAGAAAATACCTGATAGTCACCCCCTTATCTCCCTAGTACTGGTTCTCTCTAAGCCTACCAATCACATAAAGTTGTCTGTTTGCACTTTGAACTTAATTGCTTTATTAACTATTGTGTCTTTATTGATGCTGGTTTTGAAATTTTTTTTTTTTTTTTTGTAACGAAAGGAAGATTCTTGGAATTTGGTCATTGGAAAAATGCTTCAAGTAGTTAAGAAGCTTCTTGGTGGCTACCATTATTTTCTACTGACATTTAGGTTTGAAAGGACCTTGGCTTTCATCTCTGATCCAGTTCATCAGCCTCCTCCTCAGTGTGATGGGGAACGACAATTATTCCTTGTTATTCGTAAATAAGTCACTTGCATTGTTTGGAAACCATACACATTGTTTGTCAAATTAGTTATTTTATTTTTCTACGTTAAGAAGCTGCCTTTTTTCCCTACTCAATATTTATTAAATCCATACCTTGGCAATAGTTGGTTTTTGCCTAAAGGTAGAAGAATAGACTCTAGTTTGCCCAGACTCACTATACTCCAACCCAAATATAATGAATCAAGATTTCATGGAGAGAGGCCTGGTTATTTGAATATTTAACAAGTGTCCTCTGGTGTGTTCTTATCAAGCAAATTTGGGACACTGATCAGTGGCCCAGGTATTACATCTTAAAGCGTGGCTGGAGGGCCGGCATTCTCAGAATCACCTGGGAGCTTGTCACCACCATTGACTCTCTGGTCTCACCTGAGGCCTGCTGAATCAGCATTCCCATTTTAACAAGACCTCAGGTGAATTGTGTGCACATTTACTGTTGAGAAGTGCACGCTTGTAATCCGAGCATTTGGGAGGCTGAAACCGGAGGATCCGGGTTCGTGGCCAGCCTCAGCTACCTAGTGAGGTACTCCGCAACTTAGACCCTGTTTCAAATAAAGAATAAAAAAAGAGGGCTGGGGGTATCGCTCGGAGGTAGAATGCCCCTGAGTTCAATCCCCAGTACCGCAAAAAAAAAAAAAAAAAGTGCTGGAGCAGATGGTGGTGACAATATAGTTGTTGCTCCTTGCTCGACTTTGCACTGACATGTGATACATGCTCACATCAGCCCCAGTGTCTCTTTGTGAATGCCTTTGCATTATAATATTTTTATCATTCACTTTGTGCAAATAAGGAGTCTTCAGCTTTAGGGGCTCAGGGGGCCACCTTGCTGGTGGAGCCAGGCACATAGGATTCAGTGGAGCTCTTACCTCTGCTTTCCAGACCTGGCACAGACTGCTCTGACTTAGAACTGAGCCTACTGGATGGAACTTTCAACTTGGGCCTCTGAAAAGCTGGTCTGATTGTGGCTGGTGGTGTCTGTGGTTGGCTTCCTTATTTGGTGTTTGTATTTTAAGGTTTTCATAAAGGTGGTGGTTGAAGTGCTGCTGGGGCAGTCATATTCAGGAAAGGATTTTGTGGTGTGAGCTTTTGTGGGGCAAAGGATCACAGCTGCGTTGGTAGCTTGAGCTCCTTCTTTAAGAGCGCATTTATCAGCTCCTGGCAGAAGTGTAAAGAATAGGGGGCTACAAATACAATGCTAATTCTTGTTTCCTCCCAGGGATATGCAGTGCCCATCTTAAGCTCCTGAGAGTTGCCTTGCGCAGACCCCCTGTAGCACCATGAAGTCCAATCCTGCCATCCAAGCTGCCATCGACCTCACGGCGGGGGCTGCAGGTAATCCCTGGGAAAACCCAGTCTTTTAGCCTTCAAGTGCCTTCTCAGCAAGATCAAGTGAAAGTGTTATGAAAATATTCCCTTTGTTGCCCCAGAAGTAATACTCTTAGCCTTGGAGTGAATTCATTTAATTAAAGTGTAATATTATTTAGAGCACGACAGAAGGTAGAGTAGTATCTGTTACATTAAAATTTTGAGTCAAGGGGTGGAAATGTCCCCAGCACTGCTGAAAGACATCTCAGCTCAGAGGTGAAGTCACTTGGACATTGTCACACGGGTAGGATATGCAGGTGATGTTGAACTCCATCCCAAGTTTGACAGTCTCCAGATCCTTTGTAGTACAAAGGTAATACTGTGCCATCACTCCAGGAAAAGCTGCCAGTTACTGCTTTTTTTTTTTGGTACTGAGATTGAACCCAGGGCCATTCTACCTCTGAGCTATAGTCCCCACCCTTCTTATTTTTTGTTTTGAAACAGGGTCTTGCTAGGTTGCTGAGAGTCTCACTAGGTTGCTGAGACTGTCTTTGAACCTGTAATCCTCTTGCCTCAGCCTCCCAAGTACTGAAATTACAGGTGTGTGCCACCATGCCTGGCTCAGTTACTGCTTTTATTGGTGCTGGGAATGGAAGAAGAATATCCTTTAGAATTGAGACTGATATCCTCCTGTTTCTTAAAGCCAATGAAGGGAAAGGAGAGGTCGTGAGATTTGCTGGGAATGGTCAACTAAGGTGAGCACGAGAGCAGACTGGAGCCAGTGCTGGCCACATGCAGGTCACTCTTTAGGAAGATCACTTTGGCCCTGCACACCAATTCTCAGAATACTTGCAGCTCCCCGGTCTGGGGCGGCCAGAGGGATAGGTTGCCCAATGCTTATCCAGTGGGACTTCCACAGATCAAGTGTAGTCAGGGGCTGCTGCCTGTCACCCTGTCCTTTGATCAGTTGCAAAAAAACAATCCTTGTTCAGAGAAGAACAAAGTATTTTTTCATGAACCAAAGGTCGGCCAAAGTAGGCTAATGAGTAAGGCTGGAGACGGTGTATTGCAGACACTGATAAGGAGCCTAAGGCAAGGGCACCTGCCCCAGGTTAGAGGCCTAAAGGCTGGTCTTTGGCCCCTGCATGCTTTGGGGCCAGTTCTCCATGTTCTATGGAAGAGAGCTGTAGCTCCCTAGTTCCCTGGGCACTGTCCCCCACCCCCCCTTGTCCCCTGGGCCGCACTGTGAGAGACACTGGCTGTGAGAATGATCACCTTCTGGCCTCTGGCTCTTACCCATCAGAGCACTGGGCACAGTTCTGGTGTCTGCAGTAGGAGAATATTTAACCACATGAGAGATTCTTAACTTTTGGCATCTTATGTCCTTTAGCCAGTCTCTTGAAGATCCAGGATGGACTGTGATAGAATTAAAAAGCTTACCCTTTTCTATATGTGTGAATTCAGGTATCTGGGCACGACATTTACAGTTTTTCTGTGAATTACAATAGTACTGTTGGGAGCCTGGTATAGAAGACATTTGCTGGTGGGAGTGTTTTTTAAAAATTATATTAACAGGTGTCAGGCCCTTATACATGCTGACACTTAATGTTTCCACCAGTGGTAGGCGGGTATTTCATCATGTGATCTGCGACACAGAGCTGCCCCACGCTGATGCAGAGGTGCCATGTTCTGTAGCTTCCAAGGACAGTAGGCTCCTCGGCAGGGGCTCTGTGAGTCTGGGTCTGGGCAGAGGAGACGCCCATTAGTGACATAAGGACCTCCATTCCATGTGAGCCACCTGCAGTGCACATGGGAAGCAGAAGTCCCACTTTTGAGGGTCCCAAAGCTTTTGAATGATGGAGCAAGATGGATCTTTAGCAATCATTGGCTCTAAGGCGCACTGTTTACCTAGAAAAGAGTCCCAGATAGGGATGGTGGATTTGTTCAAGGTACACAGCTGGATGGTATGATGTCAGGGCCAGGATCTTGGGTTTCTGGCTCCTTGTCGAGTGTTGTCGGCTCTTTTAGTGCTGCTGGGTGGGTCCGTAGTCTTCCAGGGCATAGTTTGGAGCCATTGCTGCTGCAGCTCTATGGACATGTGAACTGCTGGGCTGTAGGATTTTTCTCCCAGGACCAGATGACTCCTAGTGCTTCATTGCCGCAGCCCACCATGGAAGCTGTTCATGGGGAAGCACTGAGCCGTATGGGGACACGGGCAGAGCATGAGTGTGTTGTTCTCTGTGCTTCTCCTTTTTCTTTTAAACAAAGCTTCCTGCCAGATAGGTTTCCTCCAGCTCTTCTCCTCTGAAGTGCCAAGAAGTTGTCATTGTCGCTATCTGCACTCACTGTCGGGGAGATTCTAGGAATGGATCTAGAGCCTGAGGCAGGCAGGATGAAGGGGATTTAATGAAGACACATCATTGGGTAACTACTGAAAGGAGGCAAGGTAGAGCCCAAGTCGCCTGAAAGAGCAACTGGGTAGTACTTTAGGAGGCAGTAGCTTCACATCTTGTCATCCTGTTGAACACACTGCACTAACACATGCTGTTGGGGATACAGTATTTTAGGTCATTGAAGTTTATCTTCTCAGATGCCAAAATGAAAAACAATTCATGAACCTTTTTATGGTGGGTTATCTTAAAAATGATATGATTCCCTGGCATGTACTGTCATTGATTGAGGGGTGTGAGGTTTACCTGCCTGTCTTCCCTGTGAGCCATCCCTTCTCTGCTGACATGTCCCCACCCTGACTGGTCATGGCAGTTCTTAGCTGCCTGTGTATGAAGATCTGGCAGCATGCAAACACTTGGCAAGCGCACTTTCCTCAGAAGGAGGTGCGGGACCACCTGTGACATCTCAAGGGATGTCTTGTCTTCAAAGCAGAATAATATGGTAAGAAGTCTGACTTCTGTGCAGGTGGAGAAATATTTGATCCTTGTGGTCTTTCCTGGCTCTCTTGACTTAATAGGACTCTGAGAACCTGTCCGGTGTTGGTCTGAGCCACTAGTGCTGGTGTTCTGAATAGTCTTCACTTCCAGGAGGCGAGACCTTGTGCTCTGGGCTACATTACATGGGAAGTGAGTGCTCCTCCAGGGCTGAAGGGCAGGAGTTAAGTTGATGATCATTAGCCTTCTACCTTCTTGTTGGAATTGCAGCTGTCGTAGACACACAGCAGATGCCTATGGTAGTAACTTGCGATGCTGGCACTGCTCAGGCTCATGGAATTCAGATGTGAAAATACTCCAGCTCAAGGATTCATGTGCTTTATGCCACTTATCTGGGTCTAGGATGTCGAAATTAAAAATTTCTGATGGTCACACCTTGTTTTGGAATAATTTGATTACTTTGCTATACTTTGGATCTAATCTTATCTTAGCCCAGCAGTGCTTAGCAGAGAACGATCCTAAACTAATTATAGAAAAAAAATCACATTAAATTTTATTCCACTAATTCAGAACTGGGGATAATTTGGCAAGACAAAGTGGAAGTGAATGGTGGTAGTGGGATAACAGATTGTACTTTTTTGGTTGTTTCTAAGAAGAGACTAGGCAGTTCTCAGTCCTCAGAAATGTCACTTTATCTGCCAGTAAGTAATGGAGTCATTCTCAGTGGCCAGTCCCCATCTCTCCTTTCCACAGCTTACGTGGAATAGCTGTATCATGTCAGAGTTATGAAACTGTAGTTCTTATGTAGTTCTTCAATTTTGATAAAGCTTTGGCAGCAGCATTACATGCTGGTACTATTTCCTTTTTTCATGGTACTTGGGATCAAACCCAGGGGCATTCTACTTCTGAGCTATAACCCAACCCCTCTTTTCTGAACAAGGTCTTGCTAAGTTGCTAAGGATCTCACTAAGTTGCTGAGGCTGGTCTTGAACCTGTGATCCTCCTGTCTCAGTCTTCCAAGTACTGAGATTCTGGGCATGCACCTCCATGCCCGGCTTGTTGGTGCTGTCTCCTAAAATAAGCAGGGAGCATCTGAGACGTGGGGCTTCTCAGGCCCAGGAAGATGGTAAACATTAATGAGTAGCAGCTCCTCAAATACTGATGCTATGGGGTTGGTTAGGATTCCTACTGGAGCAATCCAATGCAGTTTTGACTTTGTATATTCTTGCAGTACAAAAGCAGATAAATACAGGATTTATGCTGAGCACAGGCAAACTTCATGTATGCCATACAAAGGTAAATTTCAATCCATTCCCTATTAAATACAAATCACTGATTGGTAGAGTTAAAATTAAAGAGGTTTTTCCATAAGATTAAATATTTAGCTCTTCAGGGACTAATTAGCCAGGCTTCTGTTTTCTTTATCTGGTACCTAGGGCTCCGTTATTTTTCCGATTGTTGTCATACTATGAGGCACTAGGCAAAGAGGAGGATTGCCCTTCCTTCTGTATAGCTTCTGTTTCACACAGTCACTGCTCTGCATTAACCATTTGTATAGCAAGTGCTGTGCTAAGCTATCTCCTCCATTTTTATTTAACCTCCCACCAACTTTGATGTGGGCCTGGGAGACTGCAGCCCTGTCTAGGACCTCAGCAAAGCCAGGCTCCAGCCCATGTCCCTCTGGCCCCATTGGCACATATTGGCAGCTTAGAACCTGGTCTGTAAGACACGTGGATCTCACCTCAAGCAGGAGCCCCTTTAGGGTGGGTTGTGGGTCCCAGGCATAGTAGGGACCCGCTGTAAGTTGTTAACTGGACTCAACTTGAAGGCTGGGGGAGACAGGGACGGAAGGAGCTGAGGCAGAGGTCATTCTGGAGGTGGGCCACCCGGCCCTCATTGCCACAGATAGTTGAGAGAAGTGCAGGCTCATGCTAGGAAGATTTGTGTCCTGCTTGCAGGTGGCACGGCATGTGTGCTAACTGGGCAGCCCTTTGACACGATGAAGGTGAAGATGCAGACCTTCCCTGACCTGTACCGGGGCCTCACTGACTGCTGCCTGAAGACCTACTCCCAGGTGGGCTTCCGTGGCTTCTACAAGGGCACCAGCCCGGCGCTCATCGCCAACATCGCTGAGAACTCCGTGCTCTTCATGTGCTACGGCTTCTGCCAGCAAGTGGTACGGAGAGTTGTGGGACTGGACAGGCAGGCAAAGCTGAGGTGAGTCAGGATGCTGGTGCAACATTCTTTTTTTAAAAAAACAAACACTGTTGTATGATCATGATTTTTTGTGTGTCTGTGTGGTACTGGGGATTGAACCCGGGAGCATTGTACCTCTGAGCTACATCCCCAGCCCTATTTTATTTTTTATTTTGAAATAGTCTTGCTAAGTTGTGGAGGGTCTCACTAAGTTGCTGAGGCTGTCCGTGAATTTGTGATCATCCTGTCTCAGCCTCCCAAGTACTGAGATTATAGGTGTATGCCATCATAGCAGCTTTCTTTTTTATGATGATGTCATACATTGTTATAGTATAAATCTTGGAGAGAGCATATGCACTAGGCAAAGGAGACTTGCCTATGGCCCACTGCTGGGGAGGAACTGCCCTGGCATTTGGGTACCTTCCAAAGGATGTGTTTCAGATGGGCAGAGTGCTGGACCAAAACCATAGATACAAGTTTGACCCAGGTTTTAGGTTGCACTTCATCGGCAAAATGCAGTGTTTGAAGAGGTTGCCCAAGCCAAATAGGTTTGAGGAGAAACTTAGAACTTTAGAGAGAGTCAAAAACTTCTAAGAAGAGCTGGGCATGGTAGCACATACCTGTAATCCCAGTTCTTGGGAGGCTGAGGCAGGAGGATTGCAGTTTTGAGGCCAGCGTCAGCAACTTATTGAGACCCTCACAACTTAGCAAGACCCTACTTCAAAATAAAAAAAAAGAACTGAGATTGTAGCTTGGAGGTAGAGTGCTCCTAAGTTCAATCCCTCGTTTCACATGCACACAAAAGTAATGTTTGAGAAGACACAAGTAAACTCACCTTTCTTTGGCCAGGACTTATCTCAAAACTTCAGACTTTGACTTGTGCTTCGTCTCCCCTCAGGTATTTATTATATGGAGACCAAACAGTTGAGAAAGCCCTGGGATGTTTAGCTATCCTTTCTTTGAATGTTGATTTATTTAGATAGGATTTATTTAAAAATCAGCTTCATGGTCGCAAAAGGCAGTCTTGTTGATTGTTTTGATATAAATTGGAAACCCTACTTAAACTGCAGTTCCCACGTAACTAGAGTAGGTTCCCTGTATTTAGGAATGTTCTCTGAAAGTGCCTACAGGGCTCAGAGGTGCCCTTTTACAGGCAAGGATTCTGTCACAATGGATGGAATTTGGGTTTTCACGATTTGGGACTGAATAAGCTGGCCCCAGGAGATGGTGGAGGATAGAGAGGAGGCAGAGCTCTGATCCTGCTACCCTCCAGCACAGAGAGGGCCGGAAGGAGAGACAAAGTAGACAGAAGTGGGGCAAACCAGGAGAGCATGGCACCCCACAGCGGAGACCAAACAGAAGCAGAACCGCAGGTGATCATGGCTTTCTCCCCAGTGGTGGGAGAGACATTCCACTGATGGGGACCTGGACTTTCCTTCTCCCTCGGCCTTCTTAGCGAAGGACAATGTGGGTGAGAAGCCAGGGGAACAGTGAGCACCCACATGAGTCGCTCTGAGTGGAGTGACCCCCTCTGGCCATATACAGTGACTTCCATCCTCTTTTGTGAGCAAAACTGAAGGAATCTGTTCCTACCTGCCCCTCTGCCTGCTCCTTCCTCAGCTTGTGAATGAGTGAAGATTGGTACAGGCGTAGCACTTTTCTGATGGAGAATGACGTAATGCCATGAGGTGGCGTTTCCCCATGTGATGGCCAGGAGCCCGAGTCTGCGCTCCTGAGGGAGGGCTGGGGGTGCTTTATGTGTCTTTTACATGGAGAATCACTCTGGATACGTTTATTTTAGGTAGTGTATGTGGCATTTAGTTTGTTGCCTAAAAGTTCTTTAGTAAGCTGGGCGTGGTGGTGCAAGCTTGTAATCCCAATCCTTGGGAGGCTGAGTCGGGAAGATCGAAGGTTTGAGGACAGCCTCAGTAAGTAATGAGACTCTAATCAACTTAGTGGGACCCTATTTCAAAATTAAAATAGGGAGGTAGAATGTCCCTGGGTTCAATCCCCAGTACTACCAAAAAAAAAAAAAAGTTCTTTAGTGAAGAAACCAGCCTGTAGAGCCTGGTCCAGCACAGCATTACAGTCTTCTCTGAACTTGGAATCTTTTTCTTTTTCACCTGGAAGAACAGCGTTTGTGTGAATCTGTTGGGGGAAATGCTGCCTAGCGCCTTCCAACTCCTGGCCTGTATGTCATACCTGTGTGGCCCTAACTGAGACCCTGCGAGAGGAGCAGAGCAGGTGTCTTTATCTGTCTAGGGATGGGGAAACTGAGGTGCAGATATCGACAGCTCATTGCTAGGTCAAGGACTCCAACCCTGTCTCCTGAGCCCATCTTTGCCCAGTCTTCTTTCTGCTAGATCACATTTATCTGGAATATTTTTTAGGTGTCAGATCTAGAGAGAGGATTTATCAAGGGGGTGAAAGGGAAGAACTGCTTGTGAGAACCTACTGTGAATTTCTGCAATCACATTGTAAATATTTGTCTGTTCCCAGCTTCACCATGACTCAGAGTGGTGTTCTGCTTGACCTTTGGCTGGACTGGGTCTTACACAGCAGCAGTGTTCAGGTTATGTTTTTTGTTGAATAGATGACAAACAGTTGATTCTTACAAAACCCCATCTTACACCTTTCGATTTCATTCTACACGTTTATGCTGCATGTAGAACCTGGGGCCTACAACCTTCATTTTGTGCACTGGTAGGCGAAAGTATTTATTAGAAAGCCAAAGTCCACTGCAATCTGATCTGTCCTTGTTCTTGCACAAGAGTAGGGTGCTCGGTGTTGGTCTGAGCCATCCCTGCATCCGAAGTTCCATCGACTTCTACTTTTATTGATTGCTACCTTTGTTCCAGCAAACTTGGCAGTCTCTGGTTAATGACCCTAATTGAGGATTACCTGTTACCAGGTTGATGGAGACTCCCTGAGGGAAGCCAAACATGGATCTGCATGCTGGCTGAAAAACAACAAACCATTTTAAACTTTGGTTTTTAAACCAAATGAGCATGGTGCCAGCATCTGCTCAGCTCTGGTGGGGTCTCCTGGCTACATCACAACATGGCAGATGGCGTCATGGTGTGAGTTTGTGTGAGAGGAAGAGATCCCGTGTTACAGGAAGCCAGAGAGTTGCAGAGACTTGCTCTGTTTATCGCAAGTTTGTTCTTGGGGGAACTAACAAGAACTACATTAATCCTTTCTAGGGCGGAAGGGCCCCCAGTGACCTGACCACCTTCCACTAGGCCATACCTCACCACCACCAACTAGGGACCTTTGGGGGACACTCAAATAATAGCAGGAGGTCATCAGCTGAAATGGGAAATCTTTCTGTAGGAACTTTTCATTGACCATTTATTCTGCATTTTCATCTATGGCAGTTCCATTGCATGTCTGGGTGCTCCAGGCTAGACTTGGGGCAGGGAGGGGTGGCTGCAGAACCTAATTTTATTTAACTCTTATTGGTAAATACACTAAAGTATTAGTAGTGCATTCATGTTTTAGGTGGTAGTTTTTCCCCTCTTCAGATTTTCTTGGCTTTGTTCTGTATGTCATTGTGTATTTTAGGACTATAACAAAGTATTGTAGGTGGAGCAGCTTAAGTAACAAAAGTTTCTCACAGTTCTGGGTTGGAAAGTGCAAGATCAAGGTGCCAGCATATCCTCTGGTGAGAGCTTGCCTCCGGGTTCATAGACGGTGCCTTCTCGCTGTGTCTTCACATGTCAGAGAGAGAGCGTGAGCGCACATAAGCTCTCTGGTCCCTTCTTTTTTTTTTGTTCAGTACTGGGGACTGAACCCAGGGGCATTCTACCCTCGAGCTCCACCCCCAGTCCTATTTTTTATTCTTTATTTTTGAAATAGGGTCTCACTAAGTTGCGGAGGCCCTCACTAGGTAGCTGAGGCTGGCCGCGAACCCGGATCCTTCTGTCTCAGCCTCCCAAGTACTGGGATTACAAGCATGTGCCACCACACCAAGCTTTGGTCCCTTCTTATAAAGTTACCAATCACATGATGAGGGCCTCATCCTATGACCTCATCCCTGCATAATTGCCTTTCAAGGACCCCTTGTCTTCGACATTTGAACTTAGGTGGAACACAAGCATTCAGGCCACAGCACTGTGCCCAATAAAAGCAGTGTGAGCCAGGTGTGGTGGTGCATACCTGTAATTCCAGTACTTGGGAGGCTGAGACCAGAGGACCAGCCTCAATAACTTAGCTAGTCTCTCTACAACTTAGCAAGACGTTTAAAAAAACAAAACAAAAAAACCCTGCTGGACTGGATTTCTAGCACTGCCACACAATAGCTGATCCTTAGGTGCAACAGTACATGCCAGTCCTCCCTCGATCCCCACACTCCTCCTTGTGCACTGAGGCAAGCACTTGGGAAAGAACTCGCTGATGAGGCAGCCTCTGTGCTTGTGTGCTTTCAGTGACCTGCAGAACGCAGCCGCCGGGTCCTTCGCCTCCGCCTTCGCTGCGCTGGTGCTCTGCCCCACTGAGCTCGTGAAGTGCCGGCTGCAGACCATGTATGAAATGGAGACATCAGGGAAGATAGCCAAGAGCCAGAAGTAAGCACTGTTGGGTCCAACCTTAGGTTGCGGTGGGGTGTGGAGTATTTTGTTCACTTAATACTATGTTAAATTAAGTGGCAGGCTGGGCGTGGTGGCGCATGCTTGTAATCCCAGCATTCGGGAGGCTGAGACTGGAGGATCCAGGTTCGAGGCCAGCCTCAGCTACCTAGTGAGGCACTCTGCAACTTAGTGCGACTCGGTTTCAAAATAAAGAATAAAAAATAGGGCTGGTGGTGTAGTTCGGAGGTAGAATGCCCCTGAGTTCAATCCCCAGTACTGCAAAAAAAAAAAAAAAAAAAAAAATTAAGTGGCAGATTTGGAAATAGATACATCTGCATCAAAATATTGTGTTTCTAGAACACTGCCCTGCCAGTCAAGGATAATCTTCTCAAAGGATTGTCTGTAATGTTGAACTTCCCTCACCCCCAGGATGCCTTGGGCAGATATTTAATACCCCAGCAATGGAGGACCCCAGGGCTTATTAACACCCATTTTGGGTGCCTAAGGCATGATTCTCAGCCACATTTGGAGACACGTAGCAGGTAACTTTTGATCTGCATGTGTGAGCTGAGTCATTCTGAGTACCAATTTGGATTCTGAGATAAGAATTGAGGTCCATTTCCAGGTTTCATGTGAGTGTTCAGGCTGATCATCTCAGATCTTAGCGGTGACTTCCTTTGCCTCTTCTTTGTCCTCCCCAGTTCTTCAAAAATGTACCTGTAAGGGGCCCAGGTTCAGAAACATTCATTCAAACCTTGTAAGTGTAGCTACTCCAGAGTGACCAGCTCATTCTCCACCTCAGCACTGAGAACAGATTTCCATTACCCTGTAAGATGTATATGTCATACATGATATGACTTACCTGAATTGGAGAGCAGTTTATCATTCTTATTAATCATAGAACTTGGTCTTTTTTTTTGTACTGGAGATTGAACCCAGGTACATTCTACATCCGAGCTACACTCTCAGCCCTATTTTTTTATTCTTTATTTTGAAACAGGGTCTCACTAAGTTGCAGAGAGCTCACTAAGTAACTGAGGCTGGCTGGGAACCTGCGATCTATCTCCTGACTCAGCCTCCCAAGTACTGGGATTATAAGTATGTGCCACCACACCTGGCCAGAACTTGGTCATTTTTTCTTTACATCTGGGTGACTGAAGTTCTAGTCAAGGACATTGCGATGGTAGCTCAAAGCCTGTAAGTCTACAGGGACGACCAGGAGACAAATTAGCCACTGGTAGTTATTGGTCTCCTCTCAGCAAGAACAGAGTTTGCAATAGTGCCCTCTTTCCTGCACCCTCGAGATTCATTCCAGCCAACTGAATCTGTTATTCATTGCCTCAAGGTCCAAAAGGACAAGCCTTGAAAACTTAATGAAATATAACCCACATACTGTATCATTAGTAGACACAAAAATCCTAAAATGATTTCAGAGTCCCGAAATGAGTGGGTGTTTAAAACCAGTGCCTAAATTAAGAAACAACATTAACAGCACCAGAAAGCTGCCCCTGTGTGCCTTGGAAGTAGTTTAAGATAATTTGAAGGCAGTTATGATTATATCCAAATGGCTTAGGCAGATGGACACTTCGCAGGAAGGTAAGTGCTGCGTGGCTTTGTTCTTGAGGTGTAGCAGTGCCACACAAAGAGTACCTGGTAGGTTGGGGCTGAGACCTGGGTTGGGTGGCAAGCTCACTGTGTTGCAGGCTGGGCTACTTTGTCACATGGGCATATGGAATGGGAGCAGTGCCGCAGGAAGGGCCTGGCTGGCGGAGAGTGCCTGATGGAGCCTTCTGAAGCTCTGATTGTCGCTTATGGCCTTCATTACCTCAGGGCTTGAGCCTTTGCCTCCCCACATCACATCCCCTGCTCTCTGAGAACAAAACAAGGAGAGGGATTCACTGAGAGGGGAGACATTCTCTGCAGTCAGATGCTTTGCTACTGAACTATACCCCCTCTGGGAGAGATTCTCTAAGTCACACAAGCATGCGATTTCTCACTTTATTCTCAGTAGGGATAAGTCTGCCAGTGGTACACACCATCAGGAAGAATCATCATCTGACTGAAAGTATCCTTGCTCCAGGGGTCTAGGAGCAGGACTCTGATCTGCTTCAAAGGAGTTCCCCTGAACCCCTGCTGTTCTAGACTCAATTCTAGGTGCTATTTGTATCACAGGAGCTGTAGCTCAGCTTTCAGAATTTCATCTTGCTTTTGTCTTGCCTTCAAGTAACATGTACTCCTTTGCTCATGTCTCTGCACTAAAACCAAACAGTGCATAAACACTAGAGTCAATTCTCCTAAAACATATCAGAAGATTGAAGAGATCAGAATAGAGGGTGATAAATGACACTGGACAAATAGTGTCATTTTAATTTTATTCTTGCTGAGTTTGAATTACTTCTTATTGTAATTTCATTTGCATTCGTTCACTATTGAAACATGGGTAGCTCTTGTACATCTTGGATAATGTGACTTCTAGAAATGTATACATTCATTTAATAAAGTGTCTTTACCAAGAATAACTTAAGTGACCAAACTTGTTATGACTATCTCTGCTTCTCTGAGGTTTTTGCTTCCCACAGAAAGACATCTTTTATTCCCAGAATTCTTGGTTCTTGGTTCTGCTTAAAAAATCAACCGCTTCCTTACTCATGGTTGATCAGGTGTGTTAATTGGGTATGCAAGCCCTTGTCCTGGTTTCTTTCCTGTTGTGACTGTGTCTCTCATTTTGTCCCCTCTTAGTACAGTTTGGTCTGTCGTGAAGAGTATCCTTGGGAAAGATGGCCCCCTGGGCTTCTACCATGGACTCTCAAGCACTTTACTTAGAGAAGTACCGGGCTATTTCTTCTTCTTCGGTGGCTATGAACTGAGCCGAACATTTTTTGCATCAGGGAGATCAAAAGATGAACTAGGTAAATATATTTGCATTAACAGCACTTGGGTATGATGGTGTCTGCTTTCAAAGGGTGAGGTCCTGTGGACTAGCTGCTCTGTGGGCACCATTGTTGGGGGGTCCACCTGGCACTGGGAAGTTTCTGGGTGCTGAAAAATACCTTGGGAGCAGATTGCTAGTGCCCTTCCCCAGGCTTGGTAATATCCACAGGACAGAGGCTGAAGCAAACATCTCGCATTTCTTCACTAAGTTAACATTTGTTAATTGTTCCGGATCCATTTTAGGGGGAGAAGAAGTGCAGAGATCATTTTCTCCATGAGGAACACCTATTTCCCCTGACTTCTGGAAATGACTGCAACAGCTGTTCTTGAGGTGAAACACTGCTATTTTTCTTCTTTAGGTCCTGTCCCTTTGATGTTAAGTGGTGGAATCGGTGGGATTTGCCTATGGCTTGCTGTATATCCAGTGGACTGTATCAAATCCAGGATTCAAGTTCTTTCCATGTCTGGAAAACAGGCTGGGTTTATTGGAACCTTTCTAAGTGTTGTGAAAAACGAAGGTGAGTCAGCTAATGGCAGAAACAGAGTTGGTGTGTGCAGAGTGACCCGTTGCTTCGTTGCTGGGCTAGTCAAGGTTTGATGGACTGTGTGATTGCTTGCTTCTTCCTGCCTCAGGTCCTTTTTCTAGAACCATATGTTAGTCTATACTTGTGGCTTTCTGCTTCCAGCCTCCTTGCTTTAGTTTCTTTTCATTCTTCAATGTTTAAAAATATTTTTTTTCTAGTCCCTTGGTCAGGTACCTGTCAGGATTTGTTGTTCTAAATAGCCTGGAGGAATTCCTCCCTCCCCCCAGTACCAGGAAATGAACCAAGAGGGATTCTACCTCTATATTCTCTCTCTCTCTCTGTATATGTATGTATGTATATGTGTGTGTGTGTATATATATATATATATATATATTTTTTTTTTTTTTTTTAAACAGGGTCTTACTAAGTTGCTGAGGGCCTCACTGAGTTGCTGAGGCTGGCCTTGAACCCGTCATCTTCCTGTCTCAGCCTCCCAAGTGCTGGGATTACAGATAATGGACTTTGTCTATAGGGATGGATCCTTTGAAGTTAGCATCACCTGTTTTATGTAATACAGATATTATAGAAGATTATTTCTAATAGGAGCTTTAAACTAAGGACTTTAAAACAGTGTCCAACATCCCTAAGACTTCTGGAATGGACTGAGAAATCAGAAATGGACTGAGTGACTTCTATAGGTGATTCACTTTCAATTTTTAGAGTTGTGTAGACAGATGAAGACTTTCTGAGTACTGTTTGTCTAAAGCCAACTTTACGCAAGCAGTGAGTAAAGACTTTCTTTCTAGCCTCTACCATATATATCAAAACTTGGGCTATGAACTTGTTTTGATTTTAAAAAGAGTGCAGTTACACAGAGGCAAATTTGTTTAATTCATAAATTCATAAGTAGAGTTAACCAGTTATGGAATTGGTTTGTTACCTGAGCATCAGTCAGCTTTGCCATGAGACCTGATGGTAACAAACCTTGTCTTCTTTCTGTGTCTGCTTAGGAAAACCTGGAAGAAAGTCCTTCTATCACTTGTTGGGTTTTTGTGCTATTGT
This sequence comes from Graphiurus murinus, assembly GCA_004027655.1. Lineage (NCBI taxonomy): Eukaryota > Metazoa > Chordata > Mammalia > Rodentia > Gliridae > Graphiurus > Graphiurus murinus. Next base: position 45,247 of record PVLC010007020.1, on the reverse strand, counting down.
TTGGATTTGCAAATGCAAATATACCTACTCTGTACAGTTGCGTGGGGTCGTCCCAGGGATGGGGGATTGTCAGAATCTTTGTCCTTATGTCTTGTAGGAATAACAGCCTTATACTCTGGACTGAAACCTACCATGATTCGAGCATTCCCTGCCAATGGGGCACTCTTTCTGGCCTATGAATACAGCAGGAAGTTGATGATGAGCCAGCTGGAGGCCTACTGAAGTGTCCTGGTGGGCCTGAATGCAAGTGTTTGAGGACTGCTGTTAATCTCAGGGTTTCACAGACTACAAAAACAATGTGGAATTATTTGATTCCTTAGGAATTTTGTCTTTGTCTTCCTTCTACCCTAAGTCTTAAGCTTTATGGAAAGACCTCTAATTTACATCATATAATTTCTGCCCACAATTGTGTTAAAATAGAAAGGCTGCAGCTCTTGCCCTTGATGAAATATACAGGGTGGCTGGCAGTGCTACACACCTAACTTGAAAGGCTGAATATAGTACCGTCAGGGCCTTATTTCTGCATACACCTGTATGTATACATACAATTTGGATGGTTATATGTTGAGGGAAACAATGTGGTTCCATGTTTAGTCTTAAATATCAGAAAACCTAGAGGCAACCATTTTTCATGAAGATGGTTATAAATGATTGTGTAACCCATTCTAGATGTAGGGTCTTTCTTAGTCTGCTGAACCTGTGTACTTAGAGGTTAAAGTTTTCATATATTACCTGAAAACTAAAACATCCATCTAGATTTTTAAGAGAATATACCTGCATACTGGTATGGCTTCCACATTCTTAATAAAGTTCCTGGGTAGGCATTCTGGATTTTCCCAAGATGCCCTACTCTTAAAATAGTGCCATTCATTTTGTAGATGGGTTTCACTACATTACTAGGTATAACCAGGCCTTTGGGAAGCAGTAGTGGCCCTCACCAACTTCCTTCTCTCCCAAAGGGCTTCTCCTGTGTTGGGCTGTAGATAAAGGAAGGGGCCGAAGGGATGGGCTGTGCCATGCTGCTCTGCTTTGATGACCTGTGTAGCTGATAGCAGCTCTTACCTAGTTCTGTCCCTGGGTCCTGGCCTAGGAGGGATTCCAGGGTGTTCTGTTGGCCCAGATCTAGGACTGCTGATCCCCTTTGGACCGTTCATTGTCCTCTCAGCCTCCAACCAACCCCCCTTTCAGGGATCAGACAGTGCCAAAGCCCAAGAGAAGCCTTTACTCTCTTCTTGTTGATCCGGTAATAGTGTTCACGGATGCGGCCCTCTTTACTCAGAACTAGAAAGAGCTGAGTGCTCACACCACACAGTGAGTGATGTCAGGGCTGACCTATCCTGAGTCACCTGGGGATCACAACTCCTTGCCACGCTCTGGTTGTTGGGGCCTTCTATATTTGGGGTGGCAGGCAGTGAGTTTTAATGATGACTGTAGCTGGGGTGTGACTATAAAACAGTGGAACATAAGAGCAATTTTATTAACTAGGTGGACGTGTATATGCACTCACCCAAACAAACCCTGGTTATCTGGTCTCCACAAACTTGAGATGGGCAGCTGCTCTTTAGCCCTGTGGGACAGGAGGGTCATTCTTGTCACCACTAAAGTCAGTCCCATCGATCAGTGCTGCTCCAAGACCAGCAAGGGTGCTCATAGTAAGCAAGTGTTCTTAGCCTGTAAAGCTGAGGTCAAGCAGGCCGATGATTTGAATGAGCCTTTCCTTAACACTTTCTGCTGCTCGGCAAGCCTCTGCTAACCCAGCCATAGTGCCAGAAGGGGCCAGGGAGACAAGGCACTGCCAGATAGGGGGAGGGTAGGAGCCAGGGATATTCAGGATGGGGGTGCCCGTTGTGCTTCACAGCTGTATAAGCTGGTCCTCTATTCACCTTTTTTTAAAATGAGAAAACCATTCTTCTACTTTATTTTTCTCTCTATACTTAAATGGTCAGTAGCTACTGAATGGTGCTTTATCTGAACAAGCCTGAATGGAAGCAAAATAGAAAATGGGACTGGCTTCTAGCAGGAAGTGAGCCACTCTAGAGCCCACAGCCCTCTGCCTGGTGCCCAGGAGCTGGTCCAAGTTAGCCCAGTAGACAAAGACCTCACAGGTCATCCATTAACTAAATCTCAATAGAAATATTCTGAAGCAAGCAGAAGTGAGGAAGAGAAGCCTGTCAGGAGAATTGTTTTCATTGTTTGCTTAATTTGTGGTTTAAAATTTGGGTACAATTTGTGCCACTTTGGATCTGTATGCAAAGCAAAAATATAACAACTTGAAATATCATGTTTAAAGAAATCTGAGTGTTCTATCATCATTAAATTATTTACCTAATGTGAGTCTATGATGAGTTTTATTTAAGTACTTGACATCCATGCTAAGAACTGACAGGAATGTTAGGGTTATTTATAGTACTATTCCAAGGTGGTAGTTTTATTGTAGCAAGCATATTTCATTAGTAAGATTCCTGATGTAGCCACGCATGGTGGTGCGTACCTGTAATCCCAGTGCTTGGGAGGCTAAGCTACCTAGTGAGACCTCCGCAACTTAGTGAGACCCTGTTTCAAAATAAAGTATTAAAAAAAAAAAGGAGCCAGGCATGGTGGCGCATGCTTGTAATCCCAGCATTTGGGAGGCTGAGACCGGAGGATGTGGGTTCGTGGCCAGCCTCAGCTACCTAGTGGGGCCCTCCACAACTTAGTGAGACCCTGTTTTTTTTTTGGTACTGGGGATTGAACTCAGGGGCGTTCTACCTCCAAGCTACACCCCCAGCCCTATTTTTTTTTTTTTATTCTTTATTTTGAAATCGGGTCTCACTAAGTTGCGGAGTGCCTCACTAGGTAGCTGAGGCTGGCCGCGAACCCAGATCCTCCGGTCTCAGCCTCCCAAATGCCGGGATTTGAAGTGTGCGCCACCACGCCCGGCAAGACCCTGTTTTAAAATAAAGAATAAAAAATAGGGCTGGGGGTATGGCTCAGAGGTAGAATGCCCCTGAGTTCAATCCCCAGTACCGCAAAAAATAATAAATAAATAAATAAAATAGTTAAACTCCCTGCTAGTGTTAATTTTTTCCAAGTTAGTAAATTCTAGTTAAGAAAATCAGTATTGTTCTGTAAGTTTCTTGATTAGTTCAAAGATTTATTCACTTTGGGTTCTAAAAAAGTAGTACCCCAAGAGTCCTAGATAAGTTGTTTTTATATGAGCAAAACTAAAATGGTGTGGCAGTTTGTAACTACCAGAAATTTTGGTGAGTCTGGGAAGATTAGAGGAGAGAAACCTCAACTATAACCTCCTTATTTAAAAAAGCAAGATTCTAGCTGGGCATGGTGGCACATGCCTGTAATCCCAGTATTTGGGAGGCTGAGACAAGAAGACCACAAGTCTGAGTCTACCTCAGCAATTTAGCAAGACCCTGTTTCAAAATAAAAAGGACTGGGGGAGGAGTGTAGCTTGGAGGTAGAATGACCCTGGGTTCAATCTCTGGTACCACACACACACAGTAAAGTTCTTACTGCTTTATCGAAAAAGGTTCTTCCTAGCCGGGCGTGGTGGCGCACGCTTGTAATCCCAGCATTCGGGAGGCTGAGACCGGAGGATCCAGGTTCGCAGCCAGCCTCAGCTACCTAGTGAGGCACTCCGCAACTTAGTGAGACTCGGTTTCAAAATAAAGAATAAAAAAATAGGGCTGGGGGTGTAGCTTGGAGGTAGAACGCCCCTGAGTTCAATCCCCAGTACCGCAAAAATAAAAAAAAAAGAAAAAAGTTCTTCCTTCTGGGTATGGTGGCACATGCCTGTAATCCCAGTATTTGTATCACAAGTTCCAGGTAGCCTCAGTAACTTAGGGACCCTGTCATGAAATAAAAAGTTCTGGGAGTATAGCTCAGAGGTAAAATGCCCCCAGGTCCAATCCACAGCTAGTTTCTTAAGCCTGCCATACTGCCCTCTGGATTATTGCTGCTGGAATCTTAAGTGACGTAGTATACATGTCAGTGTACAACATGTGCATCTGTAACTTGAATTACAGGGAATAATGTCGGCAGTGGTGTGGAAGGGACTTAAAGGCAGCTCTATTATCTCCTTCAAAAGGAGCTGGGAAAGGGGGAAGAAATAAAATGCCCCAGCCAGGTTGCTGCAGTGGCCATTGGAACCCTTTTGGAAAATTTACAGGGCTTTTGGCTGGTGCAAGTGGCCAGTCCTGCTTGCCCATGTGGCTCAGAGCTTTTCTGCTCTCCATGTCACTTTGGCATCCACAACCTTTCTCCATGTTCTATTACAAAAAAAAAAAAAAAAAAAGCCTCTATGGCCATTCCAGACTTATGAGCTGCTGACCAAGTATTTCAAATGGCCAAATGGCTACTGTGCTACTTATACAGTTGCTTAATTGGAGTGGTCTGCCACAAACCCCTAGCCCTTGTTTTTTTTTTTTATTTAAAAAAAATTATTTTTGCAGTGTTTGAGATTGAACTCAGAGTCTCACACCTGCTGGACTATTGCTCTACCTTTGAGCTACATCTCAGCCCTCAAAATCTTTCTTTTTTCCTTTTTTTAAAAAAAACCCGTGTGCCTTCTGTAGAGACCAGGATCTTTCAGGAAGGACTTATATAACCCATATCTTGCACAATGATGTTTCTGCCAGTGAGGGGCCATATATGTGATGGTGGACCTGTAAGATTATATCTTCATTTATGCAAACACAGACTCCAGTGTTTACATAATACTGGAGTCACCTAATGTGGTTCTCAGAACATGTCCCTCTTGTTAAGCAATGGGTGACTTTACTGTGTTTTAGCAGAGACATCAGTTTTATTAGCTGCTACCTTTCATTTCCTGAGGACTTCAACTTGGTCTAGATTGTTGAGAGCCTTGCCAATAAAAGGAAAATCATTCAAATGTAGTTAATTCCAATGCATCAAAACAATTTTTTAAAGGACTATCATGGCTTTCAGATACAATGGCAAGGGAATATACTTAGAATAAAGTAAAACTCAACACCAAAGAGAAGAAGAATGACCCCTGTAACCAGTGTGTACAAAGAAAAGGTGACTTTGCCTCAGCTCTCCTTGCTTAGGTGAAGTTGGGGTGAACAGAGGTGATACATTTTAAAACAACTAAGTCTAGATTACTCAATATTTCTTTTGATTTCACTTAGGATGGTGTGCAAAGGTAGAAGGATTTCTTTATCCTTTGTGTTTACCAGGATCCTTTGCCCTATTTCTGAGTGTGTGCAACTAAAAGAAACTTGTTACATAAACTATCTGTGCAGTCTTGGAACAAGAGAAAAGCTTGTGTTGGGGGTGAAGGACTGGTGTGTGAAATAGTTCTCTCCCCTGAGTTTAAAATTTGCTGCTGACCTGATGTATGTTGACAGTTTGTTGGTCAAGTAGAGACAAAAAAATAGTAATATTTGCTAATAAATATGAAATTACAAATTTAAAACAAAGAGAATAGATAGTAATTAAAATGTATAAGTGCATGGACATTGGTGGGATCATTATTTTATTTGGTGCATTGTAATTATACATCATATTGGGGTATTGAGTGTCAGATATTTGCACACAGTTCTTGGTGAATCACAATTTTAAATAACTCAACTATTTTGATATGTAAGATCTGTTATTTGGAAGTTGCTCAAAATGACCACCTACTGTTTCTGTGTACTGTGTGTTCCGAATTTATCTAAATACAAGAGATGGAAACTGAAATATATTCCTTCCAAAAAGAAATCACCACTGACATTTTACCTGTTTAATAGATTTCTCAGAAACATATGTACATATATATATATAAGTACAGCTAACCAGCAAGGACATAGATTTAGAAGACATTAAAATATAGCAGGGATTGGGAAGAACATGATTCTAGCCGAGAAGGGGAACTGCACTTAAACCAGCTATAGCATAACATTGGGTCATATCTCGTCAAAAAGTAATTCTACAGCAAACTTTGAACTGTAAATTTTCCATGTTTTTGGCTTATGGGGATTGTCCAATTCATTTCTTGTTAGATAAAGCCTAAGGATAGAATAAAGAAATGATTACATTTTATTTTAGGGCTAGCAGAAAAGTCATGCAGCAGGCCCCTTGTTGGAGTTTTTACAGAAAGACTTGGTTGCCATGATTAGAACCTCAGCCCACTTTCTGTGTTTTGGTTGGTTCTTTCCGCCTTCTGTTGAGGTACAAAACCTTAATCTTCAGTAACAACACGCCACTGATTCTTTTAACATTGCTTCTTACAGAATATTAATGACATCCAAGTGCAGTAAAATTTCTAATTTCTGTGACAGAAATCAACCAGAGACTAGATATGTAAGGAAACCCCGTAGTAAAATACCATGTCTCATTTAAATGATAAAGTTGATATTTTTGGTTACACAGCAATCTTATAACTATAAAAACAGCTTTATCAAGCAGTATATAAAATTAAATGTTGCAGATAATCTTTAGAAACTTACATAAAAATGAGGACAAAAGTGATCTAATGTGTTGCTTTTCCAACAAGAACAAGGCGTGTGTGTGACACACACAGAGAGAGATGTTGGGGATTGAACCCAGGAGCATTCTACCTTTGAAATACCCACCACGCGCAGTGGAACAAAGCATTTTTTAAAGGGAAAAACTGTGTCCTCGCCAGGCGTAGTGGCCCACACCTATAATCCCAGTACTTGGGAGTCTGAGACAAGAGAATTGCAGGTTTGAGGCCAGCCTCAGCAATTTAGTGAAACTCTCAGCAACCTAGAGAGACCCTGTTTCAAAACAAAAAATTTAAAAAGGGCAGGGGAGAACCAGGTATGGTGGCGCATGCTTGTAATCCCAGTACTTGGGAGGCTGAGACAGGAGGATTGCAGGTTTGAGGTCAGCTTCAGCAACTTGGTGAGGCCCTCCGCAACTTAGTGAGACCCTGTTTGAAAATAAAGAATAAAAAAAATAGGGCTGGGGGTGTAGCTTGGAGGTAGAATGCCCCTGGGTTCAATCCCCAGTGACACACACACACACACACACACACCCCAAAAACCAAAAACAAGAAAAAAAAATGTGCCCTTTAGCAGAACCACTTTTGAGGAGTAGCAGTAAATGAAACTCTACTCAGCTCATGAGAGACTTCACTCATGTTGAGAGGCAAAGTCCATCATTTGCATATACCCAGGAAAAAATTGGAAGAATTCTTCTATCAAATACAAAATTCACTCACAAGATCTTCTGAATGTGTGTGCACAGTGCACACAGACTGTTTCATTCACCATTGCCTTACTAGACTTGAGGTGTCATTAGATCTAGTTGAAATGTGAAGAAAACACTACTGGTGTTATGATAATATCAATTCATACCACACAATAATTACAACCACTTCTGTAATTCTGATCTGATCTGAATGATTTTTGAAATACTTTTCCTTGTAGTGGAGGGTATGGCGATACCAAAATTCTCATTTATTTTTCACTACCATAGGGCAAATACTCCTTAAACTGGGGAACTTCTAGACTTGACAAGGAATGTCAGATATGGTAGAAAGTTCTTAGGATAATAATATTCAAATATAATTAATAAATATTTTAAAATCCTTATTTTTAAGATTAGATTAGTAAGATTAGAAAATCATTTACTTATTTTGGTACTGCGAATGGAACCCAGGGGCATTCTACCTCTGAGCTATACCCCCAGTCCTTTCTATCTTGAAACAGGGTCTCACTAGGTTGCTAAGGGCCTTGCTGAGGCTGGCCTTAAACCTACAATCCTCCTGTCTCAACCTCCCAAGTACTGGGATTACAGGCATGTGCCACTATACCTGGTTATAAAACGTTATTTTATTATTTATTTATTTATTTATTTTTGTACTGGGGATTGAACTCAAGGGCTTTCTACCTCTGAGCTATACCCCCAGCCCTATTTTATTCTTTTATTTTGAAAGAGGGTCTTACTAAGTTGCAGAGGGCCTAAGTAGCTGAGTCTGGCTGTGAACTTGTCCTCCTCTTGTCTCAGCCTCCCAAGTACTGGGATTATAAGCGTGCACCACCATGCCCTACTGAAAATCATATTTAAACGGGAGACTATTAGGTCTGCAGTCTGTAGCTCAGTGGCATACACTTGCCCAACATGCGTAAGGCACTAGGTTTAATTATCAGCATAGCAAAAAAAAAAAAAAGAAAAAGTTTGGGAGGAATGGGTGGGAACACTATTAATATTTTTTTTTGCTGTCTTTGTTAGTACTTATTGTGTCTTATAACTTCTGTCCTAGATATGTGTGCCCATCAGCTTTTAAACTAGCTGAAGTCTCCCTTGATCACACTTACTATGATACAGAATTTGGTGTTTGTCTTCAGTAAATTAACATGCACTGTGGCCCTGCTATATTCAAGGTACCGAGTGGGTGCATATTAAACTTCCATAGGAGGAGTTGACTGTCACACTCAAGATCTGAGTGTGATACATTTTAACTGAGAACATAGTCACTTGGCAGGGACCTTAAAATCAGTGCAACAGTGAGTCTCAGGAACAGCTGTGTTTTTAAAATAACCACACTACCATGAGTAAGGCAATGAGGAACGATGGCTCAAGAATTCTTTGCTTTCTATAAATTAAACATACAACACTGAGGTAGAAACCCTTATAAACAGACATTGAAGATTAAGTTGTTTCTATTGGATTACAGAATATCCCTACCTGTTCTCTTCTATAAAAGATGTATGAAACCAAAAGAAAAAAGGGCAGTTGTCATAGTATTTAGGAAGATCCTAAAAAAAGACATGGTTAAAGAAAAAAAAAGGTTATTTTCATAATAAAATTGATACCTAAAACTAATTATTCCAATGAGATTAAAAGTACTTCTTTTATTCTTTTATATATCAAACATATCAATTAAATAAAGAAATTATTTTCTTTCTTTCTTTCTTTCTTTCTTTCTTTCTTTCTTTCTTTCTTTCTTTCTTTCTTTCTTTTTTTTGTGTGTGTGTGGTACTGGGGATTGAACTCAGGGGCACTCTACTTCTGAGCTACACCCTCAGCCTTATTTTTTATTCTTTATTTTGAAACCGGGTCTCACTAAGTTGCGGAATGCCTCACTAGGTAGCTGAGGGCTGTGAACCCAGATCCTCCGGTCTCAGCCTCTCAAATGCTGGGATTACAAGCATGCGCCACCATGCCTGGCTAGAAAATACATTTTCAATTTTTAAAAATATATTTCCAGCTAGGCATGGTGGCGTACACTCTGAACACAAAGAAGGAGGTTTCAGGAGAATGCGGTTGCTTTCTCTTGCTATTTCTATCAAATATATCAAGGAAATGTATTTTTATTTTTTATTTAATTAATTTTTTTTTTGTGGTACTGAGATTACAAGTGTACGCCACCATGCCCAGCTGGAAATGTATTTTTAAGCACTGAAAATGTATTTTCTTTATTTAATTGGTATGTTTAATTAAAATGTAAGGATCCAAAGCAATGCAGTGAAATAAAAAATAAGTAAATTGGACTTCATTAAAATTTAAGACTTTCAGCCAGATGTGGTGGTACACGCTTGTAATCCCAGTACTTGGGAGGCTGAGACAGGAAGATCACAGGTTCATAGCCAGCCTCAGCTACTTTGTGAGGCCCTCTGCAACTTATTGAACCCTGTTATAAGATAAAAAATAAAATAGGGCTGAGAGTGTAGCTCAAGGTAGAATGCCCCTGGATTCAATCCCCAGTTCCTAAAACAAAACAAAACAAAAAAAAACTTTCATGCATGAAGGGGACACTATCAACAGAGTGAAAGGATAAGCCACAGAATGGGAGGAAATATTTGCAAATCATGTATCTGATGAGGATCTTGTATATATAATATATAAAGAACTCATACAGTTCAACAACAAACTCAGTTGTTCAACAACAAAAAGACAACCCACATAAAAAATGATCAAAGGAGTTCAGTAGAATTTTTTTCCCCCAGAGAATATATCCACATGACCAGCGAGCACATAAAAGATTCTTAAGTCACAATGATACCACTTCACACCCACTAGGATCACTATTAAAAAAACACAGAAAAAAAAGTGCCAGGATGCAGAGTACTGGAGTCTCTCATACTTGCTGGTGAGAATGCAAAATGATGCAGCCACTGTGGAAAACAGGTTAGCGGTTCCTCAATAAGCTATATAAAGAATTAGCACATGTCAGCAATTCCACTTCTAGAAAATGTATTTTTTCCATGACTGATATTTATAAATGTAGACTATGGTCTTTTAAACTAGTTTAGATGGTGCTAAACAATCAACTAAGGGCCAAGTCTATTTAATACCCAAACATATTGCAGTGAGTTCTTAGAAATTTATGTTGCCTTGGCATCCATTTTAAATGTAAGACTTTCTCATAGTATAAGCAGGGCTCAATCACCCTTGGCCCAGTTTCCAGTTCTCTGCCCCTCCCATTGAGTTCCTCAATGTGATGGATCTAGATATCTGCTCTATGTAGATACTTTATGGTAACTACCTTCCTATGGGACAGCTACGTACAACCTATGTGACTGTCCAACTGACCCCCATATTTCAGGGGATCTGTGTTGACATGTCACAGTGACTCTCTCTGTCAAAATGTGACTCCATGAAACTCATGCCTGTTTGCTTTAAAAGTCTAACAATTAGCTCCTGAGGTAGTAATACCTGGGACCCCAGTAAAGGCCTTCATCCTCAGGTCTCTACTGTTCCCCACCACTGGTAGAACAGACATGTTCTTGATGCCCTCCCTTCACATTGGCCCTATGAGGTGTGCCACTCTCTTCTCTCTGGGGTCTGTAAGTAATACTGTTTCTGTTAGTTCATGTGTTCTGTTGTGTGGTCTTCTCTGTACCTTACCTGACCAGCACACCTGCACCTAACTCTCCTCTCAAGGGTCTCCTAGTAAATGGCCATCTTGGTAGGAATAAACTGGCCATAGGTCAGACAATAGCCACAAGGGTGTCTGCCAATATAAACAAGTTTCCTGTAAAAGGCACACCTGGTCACTGGTTGGAAAATTAGGCATTAGGCTGTCCAGTAAGATAAAGAAGTATCCTGTGAAAGATGCACTGTGAGCATCCACAACCACCTCACCTAGAGCCCCATCAGAGCAAGGCTAGAATTTATAGCCACTCTCCAGAGAGCGACCTCATGACCAAATTAAAGGAAAATATAACACATAGCACCCATTTCCACAAGGAGAGGCTACATCAAATAATCAACATCAATATTGATGATGATAGAAATACCTAATTTTGAAAAGTGCTTTCATATCATGGCCCTTGATCATCACAAAGGCTGGTAATTACCAACACTCTCTGGGCTAATGATCTTTACACCAATGTTTCTGCTTAGAGACTACTATTTGGGCAAGAATTCAGAGTGGCTCCATTATTCAAGGGGCAACCATCTTATATGGGAACTGTCCAGGAAAAACTTGCTTCAACACATTTACCATTTCAATACTTAAGGGGTTTTCTTCCATCAGGGAGCAATTGGGATGAGGGCACAGGAAAATTTTAAGTTGACTAAAGTAGTTTCAGCAGTTATAACTGATGATTTGATAGGAAAATGAAACTACTGAGGCTTGGAAATTTGTTATATATAAAATAATACATAACATTTTATAATTGATCAATATAAATTATATACTCATAATATTCAGGATAATGATAGTGGAAGGCATCCTAGTTTTTAGTGAACATTAGATTAATACATATTTTTAACATTTCATGTATCAATTCAGAGGAAGATAAAAATCTCCCTTGCTTTAAAGTGTTCTGTAAATTATTGACAGCAAGGTGTTTTAAAGATACACAAATATTCTCACTGGCAAGCAGTAAAACATACCTTTGCCTTTTTTTTTTTTTTTTAGCATTTTGGCTTTTGTATTTTTCTTATTTTAAAATTAACATACACAAATTGTTCAAGATTTAGAAAAATAATGATCAAATATCTTTAAATTATGTATGTTCTTCTCTCTAACTATTTATGGATTTGATTTGTTGTTCTCCTCCCCTTCCCTGGATTGATATTTATCAATCCCTGGCCATGCATGCATAGATATTTATCATCTCCCTTGTTAGGAATTATACCAAAGAAATTCCAACCCCAAAGCACTCAGAAGACCCAACAGGAACAATGGGAGAAGTCACTTCTTGACTACTCACTGAAGAAGAGAAAAATTTCACTTTCACATCATCATACAAAGCTGGACTGTTGAATAAATAAATTATTACTCTGTCTGTTTCAATGTCATGAAATGCCTGTAAATAAACACATGAAATTCAGAACACTTGATAAGTATAATAATAAGGTACATTATCATTTATCTGGACTTCTTAAATTTATCAAGTACTCTTGGTCTCATAGCCCAGTCATTTCAGGTATAAATAAATGTTAATCATTATTTCCATGAAGTTGAAATACTGTTGTTTAAATTAACCCTATGGAGATTTATGGAGGGGAACTGTTGAAAAGCAATCTATTCAATTTTCTACTAGAGTTTAACCAAGTAAACATTACTGTCTAATGGGTGTCATCTGATTTTCATACATTGGGGCCTTTTTAAAGAATGCATTATGATGACCTCTGTTGAGATGGGCAAGTCTATGGGTAAGTCAGTCACGTCCTATGCAAGGTGGCATGTGGAAGGAAATTCACAAAGAGCCGTGTACATGTATGTTTTTAACACATTGAACCTCACTGAAATGTATAATTGCAATGCATCAATAAAATAATTTTTTAAAAAATGCACAATGAAGCTCAATTTTAAAGCTGGTGTTGCCATTTAAAGCAATGCATAACTGATCATGTTTTCTCAGAAATCTTGTGTTGTTGATGGGATTGTTGGCTTTATCCATGACAAGCTGAAGGATGGAGTGGCTAAAGATGAATTACATTTTTGAGATGAACAACTTTAAAACTATACTATTTCTTTGTGATTGATTTACCATCATACAATACTGGCAGCCACAATAAGAAAGGTTGATACTAGGACCTGTGAAAAATACAGAAGGCACAGATTCAGCTGGTCCCTTCAGGCAATTGTACAGATAAGGAGGAGGAGAGAATAATATATAATTAAATGTCAGAGCCGGGTGTGGTGGCGCATGCTTGTAATCCCAGCATTCGGGAGGCTGAGACCGGAGGATCTGGGTTCGTGGCCAGCCTCAGTTACCTAGTGAGGCACTCCACAACTTGGTGAGACCCAGTTTCAAAATAAAGAATAAAAAAATAGGGCTGGGGGTATAGCTCAGAGGTAGACTGCCCCTGAGTTCAATCCCTAGTATTGCAAAAAAAAAAAAAAAAAAAAAAAAAAAAAAAAAAAAAAAAAAAAAAAAAAAAAAAAAAAAAAAAAAAAAATATATATATATATATATATATATATATATAAATATATATATATATAAAAAAAAAATATATATATATATAAAATTAAATTAAATTAAATGTCAGGTTGTATAATGAAGACTGTGTGCTATATGCACTGGGGAGCTAGGGATATTAACAGGAGGTGTCCAGTGAGAAAACTCAATTAAGGAAGTAGAACTTGAATTGGGCATAGAAAGACTGGGATCAATGAAGAAAAGACTCGACATGAAGGGAAAGGCCAGTAAAAATATCAAATAAAAATTAGAGTTGTGTTCCAAGAGCCAGAAGGAAGACAAATGGTAGAGAGGATATGGAGCAAAAGGAACCCTTATACACTGGTTATAGATGTATAAATTAGTACATCTACAGTGGAGTATGGTGGTTCCTCAAAAAACTAAAAATAGAACTACCACATGCCCCAACTATCTAATTCCTGGGTATATACCTGAAAGAAATGAAGTCAGCATACAAAAGGGAAACCTGCACAGCCATGTTTTTTGCATCACTATTCACAATAGCCAATCTATGGAATCAGCCCAGTGTCTGTCAACAGATGAATGGATACAGAAAATGTGACACACATATACATATGCACACACACACACACACACACACACACACACACACATGCGAACACACACATGAATGATTCAGCTATAAAGGAGAATGAAATCATGTCATTTGCAGGAAAATGGATAGAACTAGAAGACACCATTTAAGTGAAATAACTTAATACAGAAAGAAAAGTATGGTTTCTGTCATATTGTGAAAACTTGAAAAAAAAAGTGACTATCAGGGATGGAGAAGGGGACTGAGGAAGAAGGGAGAGAGGGGAAAGGAAGAGAAGGGGGACAGGATCAAAGTATAATACACATGTATGAAAATGTCACACTAAGCCCATTAATTTATACAACTAATATTTGTTAATATTATACAAAAGAATAGAGTATTTGTGAGGATATGAAGGGAAAGCTAAATATTAGTCCTGGGTGAATGCCCTCAGCCAGAGGAGTACCCCCCTAAAAACACTGGGGGTGGAATATTGAGGGAATAGGGATAATGATAACAGAACTTAAAACCAGAATCTGAAAAAGAATTCTAAAAGCTTATGTTCTTATATCCATGAAGGAAAGTTTCTCATTGTTTTAAAAAAGGTCTTTGATCTTAAGGATTTCTGTGACATTTTCACTAAGCATTGACTCCTAGGCCCCATGGCTTTGGGTAAGAGATTTCTTCCCAGTCCATACTCACTCAAACAGTTTCTCAGGGTGCCATTTCATGGAATGTCTGGGTTAGGATCATTGGGAACACTGCTGAGTGGCCAGATTTCTGGGCCCCATTCCAGATTTCCTGAATCTTACTTTGGGAGTACAACCTAAGAATGTGCACCTTTACAAGTTCCTAGGTGATTTCCAGACACACTAAAATTTGAGAATCAGTGCTATATAACAGAAAAAAGACCAAGAAGATAACATGGCAAAAACTGACCAGAGAGATGAATTTAAAACCTTGATGGAGCTGGGCGTGGTGGCGCACATTTGTAATCCCAGTACTTGGGAGGCTGAGACCAGAGGATCCAAGTTCACAACCAGCCTCAGCTACTTAGTGAGGCTCTCTGAAACTTAGTAAGACCCTGTTTCAAAGTAAAAATTACAAAATAGTGCTGGGGGGTGTAGCTCAGAGGTAGAATGCCCCTGGGTTCAATCCGCACTACCGCCAAAAAAAAAAAAAAAAAAAAAAAAAAAAAAAAAAAAAAAAAAAAAAAAAAAAAAAAAAAAATATATATATATATATATATATATATATATATATATATATATATATATATATAAAATAAAATAAAAATAAAACCTTGATGGATTCCTGAGAACATGCCTGGCCTTTGTGGGAAAGTGAAAGGCAAAGTGACAGTCTGAACTGAAGTGTCTTCTGAAAAATGCCATTAAAAAACTATTTTAGAGATGGGGAAGATGGCGACTGAGAGAAGCAGCACTTCTCAGGCACTGTAGAACTCGAAACACAACTGCTGTGAAGGCAGTTTCTTGACAAGAGAAGAAAAGCAGTGAAAATTGAACGAAGCAATGACAAATTGAAATGTGGCAGAACAAAACCCAGAAGACAGAACGGGAGATAGCAAACTGCCCCAAATGCACCACACTTGAGGAATACCACTGGTGGCCGGCAGCGCTATCTTGACCTGCCTTGTTGTCTGCTGTGCTGGGACTGCTAGCATTGTGGCCTCTTACACTGTGTAGTAAGAGGCTGCACATCTTCACATTGTAAGCAGCCGGCATCTCCTTCAGGTTTGATAGAGATCCCACTGCCTTAATGCCCAGCCAGAATCTGTGGCAGCAGTGGTTCAAACCACCTCTCCCTCCTGAGTTTCAGAGCAGTGCTCAACTGTAAGTTAACAGTGTGGCTGCAGGGACTTTGTGGCAAGCGATAGAATCACTGGGTCTGAGACTCTGCAGTCCACCCCAGAGTGGTTGGGTTGGAGCAGAGGTGCTGGAGAGGCCCATAGAATGCAGGGTGTAGAGTCATAGGAACTCTGGAGATTGCCCTGCAATTACACTGGACATATGCCACCTGTGCAGACAGAGAGAGAGATGCAGACACATGGCCTGTGGAAAGCATGGAGCCCTGGGTTTACACTGGGTCCAGCCCTAGTGATACTCACTACCTACAGAGACAGAGAATGGCACAAGGACAGGTCCTGTGGAGAGCTCAGAGACTCAAGCGTGCAGTGGGAGAGGCACCAGTGGGCACTCAGTGCCTGCACTGACAGAGAGAGACACCAGGACAACTCCTAATCACTTCAGGAGACCCAAAGGTAGGACTTACAAACTGGCATCATTACTATAGGTTACTGAGCAAATGAGAATGCTTGGAACATGCTTGAAAACCTACTATAGTGAGTAGATATTAAACAGCTGAAAATATCCACATAGACCCAGGAGGACTGCAGAGGCCAAGTCTGTACTTGTATATTTGTAGGGGTTTTATTTGTTTGTTTGCTCTCTTCCCCATCCCTTTGACAAGATTACTTCCTTCTTTCCTATCTACTTGCTTCTCTTCAACCTTTTTTTGTCTTTGTCTTATATTAAATCCATTTCATATCACTACACCTAAATACTCTACATCAACTACTAGAATCCTCCTACATATTCACTATCTCTAATCTACCATATATTATCTTACTATACTCAACTCTCTTTCTACTCAATCATATCTTCTACTTTATCCAATTCCTGCATCCATCACTCCAGCTCCTCCCCCTCACCCAAACTTCACCATTGAATACAACACAACTTGCCCTTGTATATACCAGCTGACACCTCTAAATCCCTACTGGAGATTGGACAAGAGAAGTGAACCACTGGAAATGACTGCCAGATACCAAGGATAAATTAACCACAGCAGACAATGTCTCAAACAATGAGGTTTAAAAACGCACAGGGCACAAACTGTTTGGCTTGCACCTCTGAACCGATTCCCTAAAATGGAGGTGACAGACAGGACTCCAGACCTTAACACCTGAAACCCATCAACATCACCATTGCACTGGGCAGAAGGAGCCCCAGAGTAATTGCAACTCAGTACTGATGATCTATAGGTAGAACAACAGTGAGGTGACAGTAGACACAGTTTTCAAGGTTGGTATCAAAGGGGGATGAAAACACAACAGAGAAAAGAGAATAACCATAGGGTAGAGGCTATTAATAGGGTAAGGCATAGTGATAAATATCTACCTCCATATTACAATACTATTCAGAGAGAGAAAATAGACATAAGAACCCTACAGATGGGAGAAAGCTAGCAAAAGCAACAAAGATATAAACTTAAAAAATCATGGGAAGGAAAAGTAACAAGGAAACAATGAGCTCTCACAACCCCATAATAACAGAACTGCTAACACAGAATTTCAGAGATTGCCAGAGGGACAATTCAGATCTTTAATAGTAGAAATGATACAGGACTTCTGAAAAGAATTCAGAGAGAGCCTGAAAGAAAGGAAAGAACAAATAAAGAATTTGACACCATGAGCAGGAATCAAAAAGAAGTCTTGAAGGAAGTGAAGGATAGAATAATTGAAGGGAAGGCATCAATACAAACTATAAACAGTAGACTAAACCATATGGAAAACAGAATCTCACTCTTAGAAAATGACCACTCCAAAAATGAACGAAGAGTATATAATTTAGAAAAAACAATTCGACAGCATGAATTGGACATTAAAGAGATCTGGGCCAATTTTAAATGAGGTAACCTAAGAATAATAGGCATAGAAGAGGGAATAGAAGCCAAAACCAAAGGAATCAGCAATCATTTCAAAGAAGTAATATCAGAAAAATTTTCAAAGACATAAAAAGAGGCCAACAAATAGGTACAGGAAACGTATAGGAACCCCTTTAGACAAGATCAGAGAAAAGGTACACCATGCCACATAATAATTAAAAGTGAATCTTAAAGGCAATGAAGTAAAAGACCAAGTGACATTCAGAGGCAAACCAATTAGAATCACTCCAGACCTCCTAAACCAAGTCATGAAAGCCAAGAAGACCTAGAGCAACATAATCCAAACTCTGAAAGAAAACAACTTGTAGCCAAGATCTTCCTACCCAGAAAAAATATCTCTCAAATTCAATTGGGAAATAAAAACCTTCTGTTTGTCCATGATAAACAGAAACTAAAAGAATTTATGTCTTCCAAACTAGCACTAGAGAAAATACTCAAAGAGATTAATTACAAAGAACTAAAAAATAAATGTCAGAACCAGAGAATCAATAATTTCCATCAAACAAGTAAGCAAAGAAGAACAAATACTACCTCAAACAGAAGTTAAAACTCAAAATGTTAAGAATTTAAAATCATCTCTTAATAATCACACCGAATATAAATGGTCTCAACTTCCCAATAAAAAGAACGTGGCAAAAATGTATTAAAAACCAGAGTACATCTATATGCTGCCTGAAAGAAACACACCTTACAAGATACTAACAAACTAAAGGTAAAGGGCTAGTGCAAGGTAATCCATGCCAATGGAACTTGAAGACAAGCAGGAGTAGCAACTATGATATCAGATGAATTAGACATCAAGCCTAAGCTTATCAGGAGAGACAAAGCATGTCATTTTTTTTTTTTACTAGTATAAGGAAAACTTCAGCAAGAGAAAATAATGAGAGTTAACATTCATGCCCAAAACATAGGTGCAGAAACTTTCATATAACAAACTCTTCATGATATAAAGTTATATATAGATCCCAATACAATAATACTGGGAGACTTCAACATTCCTCTCACACCACTAGACTGATCTTCTAAACAAAAGGGCAATAAAGATGCTTCAGACCTAAAGAACACCATAAACAAAGTGGACCTATTAGACACATACAAAATATTTCACCTAACAACAGTTGAATTCACATTTTTCTCAGCTGCTCATGGAACCTTCTCCAAAACAGACCACATCCTGGGACACAAAGTGAGCACTAGCAAATTCAAAAAATGTAAATAATCCCCTGCATCTTTTCAGACCACAATGGAATAAAACTAGAAATCAACTATAAGAAGACCCAGAGTAACCAGATAAACACATGGAGACTGAACACCACATTGCTGAACAAGGAATGGGTCATAGAAAGAAGGAGAGAAATTAAGAAATTCCCAGAAAGAAATGAAAATGGGGATACAACATATCAAAATCTCTGGGACACCTTGACAGCAGTACTAAGAGGAAAATTTTTAGCACTGAGTGCTCACATAAGAAGAACAGGAAATCACCAAATAAATAACCTAATGACACACCTCAAAGCCCTTGAAAAACAGGAACGGTGCAACCCTAAAGCCAGTAGAAGACAGGAAATTATTAAAATCAGAGCAGAAATCAATGAAGTAGAGAATTAGAAAATACAGAAAATCAACAAAACCAAAAGCTGGTTTCTCAAAAAAAAAAAAAAAATAGATAAACAGGATAGATAAACTACTAGCCCACCTAATCAAAAGAAAGAGAGAATCAACTCAAATTACCAAAATAAGAGATGAAAAAGCTGATATTACCACCAATAGTGTGGAAATCCAGAGGATCATCAGAAACTACTTTGAAAATCTATATTACAACAAAATGGAAAATCAAGAAGAAATTGACAAATTTCTAGACACATACAACCTTCCTAAATTGAGTCTAGAAAACTTAAACTGACCAATAGCAATCAAAGAGATTGAAGTAGCAATATAGAATCTACTATGAAACAAAAGCTCAGGACCAGATGACTTCCAAAGTGAATTTTATAAAACCTTAATGGGGGGGGGCACCAAGTATTGTGTGCATGTATGTCAATGTCCACATGATTTACATTATGATGTGAGATGATAATGCACCAATACAAGCACATAAAAATAAAGAATAAAACCTTTAGAGAAGAGCTAATCTCAATACTTCTCAAACTATTCCACAAAATCTAAAGAAATGAGACTCTCCCAAATACATTAAAGCCAAAGTCACATTAATACCAAAGCAAATAAAGACAGCTCAGGAAAAGAAAACTATCAGTCGATATTGTTGATCAACTTAGACAAAAAAGTGCTAAACAAAATACTAGCAATGCGCATTTGAAAACCTCATCAAGAAAATTATATACCATGACTAAGTTGGGTTCATCCCAGGGATACAAGGCTGGTTCAATATATGAAAAACAATCCATATAGTTTACCACATAAACAGAACCAAAGACAAAAATCACATGATTATTTCAATTGATGCTGAAAAAGCATTTGATAAAATCCAACACCTATCCATGCTAAAAGCACTTCAGGGAATCGGAATATAAGGAACATACCTCAACATCATAAAGGCAATATACAATAGGCCCATAGCCAACATCATATTAAATGGAGAAAAACTGCAAGAACAAAACAGGAACAAGACATAGATATCCATTATCACCACTTCTGTTCAATGTAGTACTTGAGACTCTAGCCAGAGCAATAAGGCAAGAGAAGGAAATCAAAGGGGTAAAAATAGGGAAAGAAGAACTAATACTATCCCTCTTTGCAGACGACATGATACTATACTTAGAAGACCCAACAAAGTCAACCAAAAACTTATAGAATTGATCAACAAATTCAGCAAAGTTTCCGGATACAAAATCAATCTTAAAAAATCAGAAGCATTCCTGTATGCCAACCATAAATCCACTGAAAAAGAAATCCAGAAAACAATTCCACTCACAATAGCACCCCCAAAAATAAAATACTTAGGAATAAACCTAATCAAGGAGGTAAAAGACCTCTATAAAGAAAACTATAAAAAGTTGAAAAAAGAAATTGATGAAGACCTTAGAAGATGGAAAGATCCTCCATGCTCTTAGATAGGCAGAATAAATATAATCAAAATGGCCATTCTTCCAAAAGTAATCTAGATTCAATGTGATATCCATTAAATTAACAAGGTCATTCCTAACAGACATAGAAAAATCAGTTCTTAAATTCATTTTAACAACAACAAAAAAACTCCAGAATAGCCAAAGTAGTCTTAGCAACAAAATCATGCAGTAGGCATCACAATACCTGACTTCAAACTATACACAAAGCAACAGCAATAAAAACAGCATGGTATCAGCATAAAAACCAATGTAGCAGAATAGAAGACTCAAATCGGCACACTTACAGCCAATTGATTTTTGATAAAGAGGCCAAAAACATACACTGGAAAAAGACAGACTCTTCAACAAATGGTGTGGCAAAACTGGTTAACCATATGCTGAAAAATGGAAATAAACCCCACTTTCTCACCCTCACAAGAGTCAATTCAAGATGGATATAAGACCTGGAAATCAAACCAGAGACCTTACAGTTACTTGAAGAGGGCATAGGTCCAACACCTCAACACATAGGTACTGGTAAAAACTTTCTCAACAAGACCCGAAAGGCACAAGAAATTCAAAGAAGATCAATATATGGAATTGTATTAAACGGAAGAGCTTCTGTGCAACAAAACTATTGAGAACCTCAACAGGGAGCTGACAGAATGGGAGAAAATTTTTGCCAACTACTTCTCCGATAGAGGACTAATATCTAGAATATACAGAGAACTCAAGAAACTCACTGCTAAGAAAACAAATAACCCAATCAAAAAATGGGTGAGTAGGTGGGCGTGGTAGCACACACTTGTAATCCCAGCATTTGAGAGGCTGAGATTGGAGGATCCGGGTTCGAGGCCAGCTACATAGTGAGACCCTCTGCAACTTAGTGAGACTCTGTTTCAAAATAAAATATAAAAAATAGGGCTGGAGGTGTAGCTTGGAGGTAGAATGCCCCTGAGTTCAATCCCCAATAATGCAAAAAAAAAAAAAAAAAGGGTGAGTAAACTAAATAGATACTTCACAAGAAATACAAATGGCCAATAAATGTATGAAAAAATGTTCAACATAATTAGCAATCAGAGAGATGCAAATCAAAACTATCCTGAGATTTCACCTAACCCCAATTAGAATGGCAATCATTAAAAACACAAACGACAACAAATTCTGGAGAGGGGAGAGGGTGTGGAGAAGTGGGAACCCTAATATATTGTTGGTGGGATTGCAAATTAGTGCAACCACTTTGGAAAACAGTATGGATGATCCTCAGATCAATGGGAATGAATCTACCATATGATCCAGCAATACCACTTTTTTTTGTATCTACCCAAAAGAATGGAAACCAAACTACCAGACTATTGCATGTATATCTCTGCTTGTAGCTGTACAATTCACAATTGCCAAACTATGGAACCAGCCAAGATGTCCATCAATAGATGAATGGATTACAAAATTATGGGATATGTACACAATGGAATTTTACTCAGCCATAAAGAAGAACAAAATTATGTCATTTGCATAATTTTGGATGGAACTGGAAAATATTATGTGAGATTAGTCAGTCATAAAAAATAAAAAATCAGATGCTCTCCCATATTAATATGCAGAAGCTAGGGAGAAAGTGGGACATAAGAGGGACTCTAGTCAAAGAAGGAGAAACCTTAGATGAGCAAAGAAGGTGACTTAACTGAAGGTGATGGGGGGAGCACCCTATGCACATGATGTACTTTCATAATCATGTCAAAGTCAATCACTAAACTGAACTTGAGAAGGAGGACAAGGGAGTGGGGCGGGAATTGGGGAAGGGTTAAATGAGAAATGTGTGTATGTATGCCTTTACCAGCTTGTACCTAACAAAGATATATGATTAAAAATTATAACTAAAACAAACAAACAATTTTAAAAAATTAGGTGTGTTTAGCTCTGGTTTGCATCCAAACCAAGCAACATCAAGTTGAATAGTAAGCAGAAAGCAACATGGGGTCTCTGTGAGTGGTGGTGGCTTGGGAAGGTCAACATGCTGACTTTGGGCTATAAAATAAATACCAGAATTTTCAGTACATATACTTTCTCTTACCTTACTGTTTTTATAAGAAGAACAAAAGACAATCTTATGCTGCATTATTATATGTACTTTTAGATCACTTCCATTGCCTTTTCCAACGCCTGAGTTAAATCAAAAGGAAATGTTCATTAGAGGAAAGAGCAAACTGCCTTGCCAAGTAACATGATTAAAAAGAGAAAGCTATGATCTTAGCATTGTGGTGAGATTTACTCATCTGGTCTTGCCTGGATTTTGTCTTTGAAAGACAACTATTCAAGTCCAATTTTGTCTCCTAAAAGCAGAATTAATATTAGAAAGATGGGGGAAATATATGTAGTTCAGCTTCTAAGAGTTTAGAGTCCCATTGTTCCACTTTTCTAGAAAAAACAAAATTGGGAAGGTGATTTGCAGTTGCTCTTGTTAATGTGTTGCCCTCTTCAGACTTGTGTGTGTGTGTGTGTGTGTGTGTGTGTGTGTGTGTGTGTGCACGTGCACGTGCATACCTTCTGGTTTCAAACCACACACACAGAGGACACACACACATCCACATTTGGGATTGAACCTAGAGGTGTTCTATCTCTGAGTCATATCTCCAGCCCCATTTTATTTTTTATGTTTGAAAGAGGGTCTCACTAAGTTGCAAAGGGCCTCATAAGTTGCTGAGGCTGGCAGCAAATCTGTGATCCTCCTGCCTCTCTGTCTCAGCCTTCCAAGTACTGGGATTACAAGCATGTGCCACTATGCCTGGCTCTTCTTCAGACTTTTCATCATAATGTTTTTGTGGGGGGTGATACAGGGAATTGAACCCAGGGACATTATAATTCTGAGCTATATCCCCCCACCTTATTTTTTATTTTGCAACAGGGTCTTACTAAGTTGCTGAGGGTCTCACTAAGTTGCAGAGGCTGGCCATGAAACTGTGATCCTCCTGTCTCAGTCTCCAAGTATTGGGATTATAGGTGTGTGAAAGCATGCCTGGCTAACCATGTTTTTAAACAGTAAATAGTTTATATTTGTCTTACCCTATTTTGAATTCAGTTCCTAAAGCAATCTCTATGAAAATATGAGATAGCTGTACTATAACATCCTAGTGGGATTTAGTATACATTTAAAGATGAATGGTCTTATGCCTCTTTTCCAGTTCAAATGACCCCACTCACTTGAACATTTCCTTGAAGACTTGGTTTCTGAAGCCTTCAATTAATATTTTTTTTCTTTTCAACTAGCAAATTTCACATTAACAGATAACCTAATCAAGCCACATGTTAATCATTCTTGATTGTTCATTTCACATTGTTTGAGCTTCATTAACACCATGTTATTAATTTGCCATTAGAAATCATAGTTTCTTGCCTCAGTTTCATCTGCATGGTTCTAGTTGAAGAACTTCTTTCTACTGATTTCTGTAAGAAGTCAGTAAAATGCAGAACTAAACTAAGCCAGATACTTAACACAGAACAAGGGAAGAGCATTAAAACAATTTTAAATCATATAAATGTATTTACATGATTTAAAAGTTAAAAAAAAAACATGAAGTTACGAGTTTCCAGTTCACCCCTTCTCCACTTATTTAGTTCCTCAGTCCCAAATATATAATTACCCCTATTAGTTTCTTATTTTTTGCAAATATACTCAAACATAAATATGTTCCCCAGTATTCTATATATTTTGTCTTCATGAGGAAGGTCTTTAAAATCCTCTATTTCATGTTAACCCAAGACTAGGAAGTCAATACAATCAAAATATTATATGAATGCATATTATTCTCCCTTTTATTTTTACAGAAATAGTTTCATATCATAGCACTTCCTTATACCTTCTTTTTTCCCATTCCTTTTCTTTCTTTTTCCTTTTCCTTTTCTTTTCCCTCCCCTTCCCTTTTCCTCCCTCCCTTCCTCACTCCCTCCTTCCCTTTCTTTTTCAGTACTGGGAACAAACCAGGGGCACTTAACCACAGAACTACATCCCCAGACTTTTTTGTTTTCTATTTTGAAACAGGGTCTCATTAAGTTGTTCAGGATGGCCTCAAACTTGTGATCCTCCTGCTTCAGTCTCCTATTTCACTGGGATTACACTAGGTCTTATTTTGTGTGACTCCTCAGAAAGCTAGACACCCAAGTCTGTCTGGGTGGTACTAGCACCCTATCCTTTGGCACCTCCCCATGGTCCACCATCTGGCTGGCACGGTCAGATGGGTGGCCCCCTTGCCTCTCTGGCAGAGGAGTGATGAGGCCCCATTCCCTGTAGCTGAGACATTCCTGCTTTACAGCCTCTCCTAAGAGTGAGCTGCACGGGGGAAGTACAACGGGTGATGAAGAAATAGTCATGGGGCCAGAGGTAGGTTCCTCTCTCTGCTTCTTTTTCTCTCTCACATCCCAGAGATGGACAGTCTGACCAATTTTCCTGCATCTCCTAGGTAATAATGGTGGTTCTCATCTAGTTTCTTTCTCCTTGCATTCTGGAAGCAGTCAATTCTTTGGAAATTGGTAAGGATTTTTACTACTGGTAACACTTAACCACAGCTAGGGGACTGGAAGAGGCTAACATGTTGTCCTGCTTTCTCCCATTCCTTTCCATTTTCATGTAGATTCAAGTGGTAGTTGCAGGTACTTCCCTTTAGGAAGCTTTTCTTGACACCCCAACTATGTGTGCTCCAACACTGTGATTGGCTCTTCATCTATATACTTACTTCTCTCCTCTGTTAACCACTCTGTTAACCTTAGGGGCAGGGAACACTAGTGTAGGGCCTGGCCCCAAACAGGTGCTCAGTAGTTATGTGGCAACAAATAAAGTGAAGCATTTGCTGTTTAGGAATTTAAGACATCTTGTTGGAGGGTCTGGGGGTGAAAGGATTCCAGGAGGAGGAGAGATTGCAAAGGGAGAGAACAGGTGATGAGAAAAAAAGTATTTTAAAGGAATAGGTGAGAAAATGATACAGGGACACCTCTGCCAAGATGAACCCTGAAATAGAGGTGGGAATGGGAAAGAAGTAGTCTCAAGTGATCATGGGACCTTCTCCCCTCCACCAGAGGCTCTACCCTGAAAAGTCTACCCTGGGCTGAAGCTAACGGAGCAAGGAGAATAGGAGAGAATGGAAGGAGGTGGAGTCCTCCCCATCAAATTAGTGATGGGAAATTCCAGGGGTAGGAGTTGATGTGTAAGGAGATGTAAAAAGACAGCTATGATTTAGGATGATCTGTGCATATAACTGTGAGCAAAACCCTCCGAGATATAGGAACACTGGCCCTTCTGCCCAACTCTTCAATTATAAATAAGGTACTTACCATGAATTGAATAAATAATAATTTTTCTTATCCTGAATATTTGCCTTGGAGGGAGATTCCAATCATAGAAATGTTTTGCTTTTGCAAAATATCCAACATATCTATTCTGCAAAGAAACAGAAGCCTCAATTTAAGCGGGGATGAACAATCTGAAGTCAGTATTCCTAACCTCTCTCTTTTTGCAAAGGGCTTGTTAAGGGCAGTAAGAAATTGAGGAAACATTTATATGGTACAATTATACAACTAGATATGCTAGCATCTCACGACTAAATCTCTACCATGGAACTCAATCTGTAGAGAAATAACATGAAAGGACCCAGCCGTTGCTCACAGACTGCTTATGATTGAGAAGGTAATGAACAAGAACCAACAACAAAACAACTATGACATCATCAACACAGGGAAGAGGCTTAGTTGTGACTTGAGTTATAGGAAGGTTTGTGGTTTGCTGGAATCATGGAAGAACAGTATATGTGAAGACGCCAGAGGAAAACCTATGTCAGTATTAAATGACATGTTGTTCTTCTTTGTCCTCACCAACTAGAGTTTCTTCACTTTTTATTTCCCCAATTCTATTTTTACAAGGAAGGCCTGGAATTCTTACCTTCGTTCTTCCCAAAGGACAAAATTGTTCACAAGGGCTTTTCTTGGAACTTTCTTCAAGGAGTGGAAGAGTTCTGGCACAAAGTCAACTGGCATGTGCTAATAAGCTTATCTGTCATAATTCCTGTTATGGTTTGGATCTGGAATGCCCCACAAAAGTTCATTTGTTGAAGATGTGGTCCCCAAGACAGCAGTGTTCAGAGGTGGGGCTTTTGGAATGAGATTGGATCCTGAGGGCTTTGGTCTCATCAGTGGACTAATCCATCAATGGCTGAAGGACTAGTGGCACGTGGGACCTACTTGGAGGAAGTAGGTCACTGGGGACATGCTTTTTCTTGGGCCCCTTTCTTTCTGCTTTCTAGCTGCCAAGAGCTGAGCAACTTTTCTCTACCCACCCTTCTGCCATGATGTTCTGCCTCCTCTTAAGCACAGAGCAATAGAGCCAGATGATATGGACTGAAGCTTTTGAAACATAAACCAAGAATTTTCTCTCCCAAGTAGTTTGTGTCAGGTATTTTCGTCACAAAAATGAGAAGCTGACTAACATACTTCCCATTAGAAAGAGCAGTCTTGAGAAAGGGTCCCACAAGTCCTTAACATGTAGGTGAATGCAACGTACTCAGCAAAATGGCCCAAAATGCAGAATGTGGTGCTGTCTAGTAACTACCACCAAAGAGGTTTCCATCCTGGGTCTTGCCAACATAGCTCTCAAACCTGTAGCTGAGTTCTTACATTGTGATTGCAATGAATCAGCAGAGACATGGCTGTAGCCTACGGTATTCCAGTTCTGAACTCAAGTTAGGGGAATTGCATGACTGAATAAGGAAAGGGGAAGAGGCGATAGTTAATTTCTCTAAACTTCGATTTCCTATTCTATATAATGGGAATCATAATAGTGCCTACTCATAAAGTTATTTAGAATATTAAGTGAGATAATGAATATAAAGTTATTAGCATGTTTTTAAAAAGTCTAGAATGTTGTATAATCTATGGGAAAAGTGTCTTGGTTTCTGTAGCAAACAATATAAGGAATAAAAAATGTCAGGAAAACGAAAAACTAAAAAAGACATAAGAAATGGTATCAAATAGACAATATAACTCAAAATAACAGGAAATAAAAATTTTTTTCTCTATAATAACACTGAATAAATGGTTTCAACTCCCCAATTAAAAGATATAGACTGGCTAGGCATGGTAGCACACACTTGTAATCCTAGTACTTGGGAGACTGAGAAAGGAGGATCACAGGTTAGACGACAGTCTTAGCAAGTAGTGAAACTCTTATTAACCTAGCAAGACCTGTTTCAAAATAAAAATAAAATAGGGCTTGGGGATGCAGGCTGGAGGTAGAATGCACCTGGGTTCAATCCCCAGTACAAAAAAAAAAAAGATACAAACTGGAAAAATGGATTAAAAATCAAAATCCAAGCTGGGTGTGGTGGTACATGCTTGTAATCTCAGTCCTTGGGAGACTGAGAGAAGAGGACTGAAGGTTCGAGGACAGCCTCAGTGAATAGTGAAGCTTTCATTAACCTAGTGAGACCCTTTTTCAAAATAAAATTAAATGGGTCTGGGAGAGTAGCTTGGAAGGAGAATGCCCCTGGGTTCAATCCCCAGTCTCTCTCCTAATGTTGGCCACACCCAATTACATAAAACAAATACTACTAGATTGAAATACAACAATACTAGGAGACTTCAAAAAACCCCTCTCACCATTAGATTAGTCATCCAGACAAAAGATCAGTAAAGATTCTTTAGACCTAAAGAACACTATAAATGAAATGGACTTAAAAGACATTAACAGAATATTTTATCCAATAATAGCTAAATTTATTTTTCTCAGCTCTTCACAGAACCTTCTCCAAAACAGACATATTCTAAGCCACAAAGCAAATATTAGCAAACTCCAAAAAAATTGATATAATTCCTTGCATCTTTTCAGATCATAATGGACTAAAAGTAGAAATAAACAACAGGAAAATCCACAGGAATTACATAAGTATATGAAGAATAAAT
Organism: Graphiurus murinus; assembly: GCA_004027655.1. NCBI lineage: Eukaryota > Metazoa > Chordata > Mammalia > Rodentia > Gliridae > Graphiurus > Graphiurus murinus. The sequence continues at coordinate 16,610 of PVLC010007020.1, read as the reverse complement.
AATATACTTCTGGATGAGGGCTGGATTGGGCTGGATCATAGAAGCAATACGGAATGAAATTTAAAAATTTCTAGAATAAATGGAAATAGAGATACAGCTTACCAAAATCTCTGGAACACCATGTGGGCAGTTTTAAGAGGAAAATTGATAGCATTGAGTGCCCACATTAAACAAACAAACAAAAACCCAGAAAGACTAAAAAAAAAAAAAAAAACCTAATGATGCATCTCAAGGCCCTAGAAACATAGGAACAAACTAACCCCAAAGACAGTGGAAGGAAGAAAATAATTAAAATCAGAGCAGAAATCAATGAAATAGAGAATTTAAAAAATTCAAGGGAGTAATAAAACAAAAAGCTGGTTTTTGAGAAGATAAACAAGATCAATAAACCCTTAGCCAATCTAAGCAAAATAAAAAGAGAATTGACCCAAATACTTAAATTAGATATGAAAAAGGAGATATCACCACAACAGCATGAAAATTCAGAGGATTATTAGAAACTATTTTGAAAATGTATACTCTAGCTGGGCGTGGTAATACACACTTGTAATCCTAGTACTTGGGAGGCTGAGACAGGAAGATTGCAGGTTTACAGCCAGCCTCAGCTACTTACTGAAGCCCTCCGCAACTTAGTGAGAACCTATTTCAAAATAAAGAATAAGAAATAGGCCTGGGGGTGTATCTTGGAGGTAGAATGCCCCCGGATTCAATCCCCAGTACTTTAAAAAAAAGTATACTCTAATAAATAGGAAAACCTAGAAGAAACTGACAAATTTCTAGACATACAACCTACCTAAATCGAACCAAGAGAATACAGCAAAACTAAACAGACTGATCACAATCAAAGAGACTGAAGCAGCAGTAGAGTCTTACAAAAGAAAAGTCCAGGACCAGACATATTCCCAGCTGTATTCTTTAAGACTTTTAAAAGAGAACTGAGCCCAGTGCTCCTTAAATTATTCCATGAAATAGAAAGAGATGGGATACTTTGAAATGTATTCTAGGAAGCCAGTATCACCTTGCTACCAAACCAAATAAAGGTACCTCAAGGAAAGAAAATTACTGGCCAATATCCTTGATGCAAAATTCTTAATAAAATACTAGCAATTAACATTCTAAACCACATCAAGAAGATTGTACACAAGTTGGTTTCATTACAGGGATGTAAGTCTGGTTTAATCTATGCAAGTCAATGAATGTAATGCTGCAACACATAAATAGAACCAAGGACAAAAACTAGAAGATCATTCAATAGATGCAGAAAAAGCATTTGACAAAATCTAACATCCACACATGTTTAAAGAAAACTGAAGAAATTAGGGATTGACAGGACTTACCTCAACATCATAAAGGCAATTTATGATAAACTCAAAGACACATCATACTGAACAGAAAAAAACTGAAAGTAGTCCCTTTAAAATCAGGAACAAGACAAAGATGCCCACTGTCACCACTCCAAATTCAATATAGTACTTGAAGTTCTAGCCAGTGCAATAAGGCAAGAGAAGGAAATTAAAGATATACAAATAGGCAAAGGAGTGAAATTATCTCTGTTTGTATATGACATGATCCAATACTTAGTAGATAAAAAACTCAACCAGAAGCCTTCTAGAGCTGATAAACAAACTTAGTAAAGTAGCCATATATATAATAAATTTACAAAAATTAATACTTTTTCTACACATCAACTATGAATCCACTGAAAAATAAATCTGGAAAACAATTCTATTCACAATAGCCTCAAAAAATGCTTAGGAATAAATCTAACCAAGGATGTAACAGACTTCTACAATGAAAATTCTAAGAAATCGAAAAAGAACTTAAAAGATGGAAAAGCCTCCCATGTTCTTGGATAGGCAGAATAAATATCAAAATGGCCATACTACCAAAAGTGATCTACAGATTCAATTCAACTCCTAACAAAATACCAGTGTCCTTCACAGAGCTCGAATCAAAACAAAACAAAAACAGTCCTAAAATTCCAATGGTAAAACAAAAGACCCAGAATGGCCAAAACAATTCTGAGTGATAAGAACCACACTGGAGTCATCACAATATCCAATTTCAAATTATACTGCAGTAACAGGAACAAAAGCCAGACATGGTGGTGCATGTTTGCAATCCCAGTACTTAGGAGGCTGAGATAGGAGGATTGCAAGTTTGAAGCCAGCCTCAACAACTTGTAAGGCCTTCTGCAACTTAGTAAGAATCTGTTTCTAAATAAAGAATAAAATTGTATCTTGGAGGTAGAATGCCTCTGTGTTCAATCCCCAATACCACCTCCCAGATATATATACATATATGTATATATGTATATGTATACATATAGGCAACAAAACCAGCATGGCATTGGTGTAAAAAAGAGACATAGATTAATGGAATTGAATAGAAGATACAGAAATAAATCCTCATATTTATAGTTGATTTTTGGAAAAGGAACCAAAAAAATACACTGGAAAAAGAACAGCCTTTTCAGCAAATGGTGCTGGGAAAAACTGGATATCCATATGTAGAAGAATGCAATTAGACACCAATTTCTCACCCTGTACAGAAGTCAACTCAATATGGATTGAAGACCTAGAAATCAGACCAAATTTTGCAACTACGAGAATAAAACAAAAGACCAACTCTTCAACATGTAGGAACTGTTAGAGACTTTCTCAATAAGACCCCAAAAGCCCAGGAAATAAAACTGAGAATCAGGAAGTGGGATGACAAAATTAAAATGCTTCTGCAAAACAAAAGAAACAATCAAGAGACTAAAGAGAGAGCCCATAGAATGGGAGAAAATCTTCGTTGGTTACTCCTCTGATAGAAGACTAATAATATCAAGAATATATAAAGAACTCAAAAAACACTAAAAACAAATAACCCAGTCAAAATGGGCAATTGAACTAAATGGACACTTTTCAAAAGAAGAAATACAATGGGATATTTAATATATGAAAAATATTCAACATCATTAGCAATCAGGGAAATGCAAATAAAAAGTACACCGAGGGTCTAACTCCAGTTAGAATGGCAATCATCAAGAATACAAACAGTAATAGATGCTGACTAGGATGTGAGGAAATAGAAACTTTTATTTACTGATGAGGGCACTGCAATTAGTACAACCACTATGGAGATAGTATGTAGGTTTCTCAAAAGACTAGGAATGCAACCACCATATGACTCAGCTATACCACTCTTTGGTATCTTTCCAAAAGAATTAAAATCAGAATGCTATAGTGATACATGAATATCCATGTTTATAGAAGTATAATTCACAATAGTCAAATTATGGAACTAACTTAGGAATCTACAGATGAATGGATAAAGAAAATGTGGTATATACACAAAATGAAATTTTACTCAGCCATAAAGAATAAAATCATGTCATTTGAAGGAAAACGGATGAAACTAGAAAATATTATGATAAGTGATGTTAGCCAGTCTCTAAAAGTCAAGGATCATATGTTTTCTCTATTAGAGAGAAAATAGGAAACAAAAGCGACTTTAGGTAAATGAGGAAAGAGACCAGTAGAATAATGGAAGGAGATTGGAGGAGAAAAAGGAGACCTGATGAAGGAAACAATTCAGATAATGCTACATTCATACATGTCTTGTGTGTGTGTGTGTGTGTGTGTGTGTGTGTGTGTGTGTGTGTGTGTGTGGTACTGAAGATTGAACCCAGGGGCATTCTACCTCCAAGCTACACCCCCAGTCCTATTTTTTATTCTTTATTTAGAAACAAGGTCTCACTAAGTTGCGGAGTGCCTCACTAAGTAACTGAGGCTGGCCGCGAACCCGTATCCTCCTGTCTCAGCCTCCCAAGTACTAGGATTACAAGCGTGTGCCACCACATCCAGCTCTACATTCATATATGAAGATACCACTACTAATCTCATTGATATGGATGGGGAGGAGTGGTAGCTGTTGTGGCATGTGTGCATATGTGTATATACCACTTTGAACCTTACTATAATGCATAAGTATAATGCGCCAATAAAAAGACATAGCAATCAAATGAAATGTATGGATTTTTTTGAATCTTTACTGAAATAAACTAAATTAAAAAAGAATTTAAGAATTTATGGAAATTCAGACATGAATTTCAGAAATTCATTCAGAAATTTGCTATTATTAAGGTACAATAGTTTTAGATATAATAAATGGTATTAAGGTGTTCTTTTTTTGTGGTACTGAAGATTAAACCCAGTGGTATTCTACTACTGAACTACACCTCCAGCCCTTTTTTTGTTTCTTATTTTTAAAAACAGGGTCTCACTAAATTATCATGTGCTGACCTCAAATCTGTGATCCTCCTGTCTTAGTCTCTCAGGTACTGGGATTCCAGGCAGTGGTACATTTCCATAAAAATAGCCAGGTGTGGTGGCGCACACTTGTAATCCTAGTACTTGGGAGGCTGAGACCAGAGGATCTGGGTTCGCGGCCAGCCTCAGCTACCTAGTGAGGCACTCCGCAACTTAGTGAGACCCTGTTTCAAAAATAAAGAATAAAAAATAGGGCTGGGGGTGTAGCTCAGAGGTAGAATGCCCCTGAGTTCAATCCTCAGTACCACAAAAAAGAAATACACACACACATACACACACACACAAGGAAAAATAGAATAAGAGCATGTATTTCACATAGGAAATACAAGTATTCTATGAAATATATGTAAAAGTACAATCATGTTTCTATATGATAGGATTTTTGAAAAATGTTCATTTCCCCTTTACATTCTTTTTCAATTCACACACACACACACACACACACACACACACACACACACACACACACATTCATCCAGACACTGTCCTAATGATTCAAGACTCAGTTCTGTCTCTATATGATAGGATTTTTGAAAAATGTTCATTTCCCCTTTACATTCTTTTTCAATTCACACACACACACACACACACACACATTCATCCAGACACTGTCCTAATGATTCAAGACTCAGTTCTGTCTCTATATGATAGGATTTTTGAAAAATGTTCATTTCCCCTTTACATTCTTTTTCAATACACACACACACACACACACACACACACACACACACACACACACACATTCATCCAGACACTGTCCTAATGATGCAAGACTCAGTTCTTCTTGACAAGGAAATCAAAGGCTGGTGATTTCAGGTAATCTTTAGGGGTCTGGAGCCTTAGATATTGGGTTTTCCTAATGGGAAGGTAATCAGCTCCTGAACTCTAGAAATAATAATGTAAACTGGAAAGCAGAATGCTTTTAGACCACTAGAGAGATCTAAAATGGAACCAAGTCACAGATGGCAGTCCTAACCTGCTCCCCCAAAGAACTCCCAGCTGGGCCCTTTTCCCCCTGGCAGTTGCTATCTGCATATATGAGTAATTATGCTGACTCTTCTGCTATGACTACATTGGCGTCTCGAAGTCTGGAGATTGCTCCTAGGATGCGTAGATGAAAGACCCTCCTACTTCTTAGAAAGTAAATACATGACTCTAAAGGTTTATGGTTTTATGACTCTAGAAAGTTTGCTTGACCAGGCTATGTTAGGAATGTGGGCTATACATGTAAAACGAAGAAGTGGTACTATTTGGGTTCTGACAATGATTGATATGTCGTAAATGTATACGTAACCCTGTTGTACTCAAGAAATGTATAAAAAATCCATGCTGAGGCTGGCCGCGAACCCGGATCCTCCGGTCTCAGCCTCCCAAATGCTGGGATTATAAGTGTGCGCGGTGTAGCTTGGAGGTAGAATGCCCCTGAGTTCAATCCCCAGTATCGCAAAAAAAAAAAAAAAAAAAAAAAAATCCGTGCTGAAAAAAAAAAAAAAAAAATAAAAGTCAAATCAGAAGAAAATAAATAAAAATGAAAACTTACCTGAGAAGGAGTTTCTACTCCCTGAAATTTAGAGCTGCTGCTTTTATCTGTTCGTCGTTCCCCAAAATAATAAAGGCTGCCCTACAGAAAAGGGGACAATAGAGCCATGGTTCATTTGCATTCTTCTCTTTTCTCTGTTAGGCATTCTTAAAGTTTCTAAGGATTCATAATTTCCTTAAGTCAGCAGTCTTTGGGCAGAATCTACCCCAAATAACAAAATTAATAAAATCACATCCAGGATTTCTCTAGTTCATAAAGACACAGTAAACCCTGAGAAATCATCTGGTGCAAGCCTCCTTCCTATCTTTCACTTAAAAAAATGAGAAGACTGAGGTCAAAAGAAAACCAAATGGCCTGTTAGGGAGACACCACAGCCACTTAGAGGTAGTACAGGCCTGCAGCACATCTCCCTGACTCTGATTCTAAGTTCTGGATTAATGGCTTCTAAATCTTTTCTTTCCTTTTTTCTTTTTCTTTTCTTTCTTTTTTTTTTTTTTTTTTTTTTTTTTTTTTTTTTTTTTTTTTTTTTTTTTTTTTTTTTTTTTTTTGTGATACTAGGGATTGAACCCAGGGGCATTCTACCTCTGAGGTATACCCCTGGCCCTATTTTTTATTCTTTATTTTGAAACAGGGTCTCACTAAGTTGTGGAGGGCCTCACTAAGTAGCTGAGGCTAGCTGCAAACCTGTGATCCTCCTGTCTCAGCCTTCCAAGTACTGGGATTACAAGTGTGTGCTACCACACCTGGATTAAATATTTTCTTTTTGAAGCTACATTAGTATCAAAAGCCTTTCTAAAACCAGCATCTCCAATTTCTATTAGGCACCATGACTCAAAGAATCTTCTTAAAATTCATTCAGTGATGTTTCAGGACTAGCAAATTCCTTCAGAATAAGAGGCTGTGCAATAACATCTTTTATACCTCTGCAGTTAAATTTGCATCAGTGGCAATAAGACAGGCACAAATCATAGTTCCAGTTCTTCCTAGAAAAGAAAAGAAGTTAGTTCAAGGAGCCATTGTTCATTGGAATACTTGGTATAACAATACACTCAGAAATAATCAAAGAGTGCATTTCGTATTGGGTTTTCTTCATCCTGAATGTGCTTATCCCCAATATTTCAACTCAGAAATAGTCAAAGCTATTTCACCACTCTGTGGCTGTACCAGGCTGTGTCCTAACTGTGAGTGTGATACACATGTCCTTGTGTGTATTTTTATCAATTGCTAATGCTGAGCTCTGCAGTAAAGATAGGCACACCAGTTCTATTCTACTAGTCTCAAGCTAAAGTGTTATTTATTCATTAAGAACTAGCCATACACTAGCCTGCCTCCGTAACTAACACAAATAAAACACCAATAAAAGAGGAAATAGGGTCAGAACCCCAAACACCAGTTAGCATTTGCAATATCTATTATTCCTTCCATTTTAACTAGTCTTTAGTTTCATTTGGACAGTTTTCAAATAGAATTAACATAGAAAGAACAGTGTAAGTCCTAATGCACCTGTCTCCCACATTCTATATTTATTAGTATTTTATTGTGCTTATTTATTTTCTTTCTTTCTTTTTTCCCCCAGCCTTCTTCCCTCGCTACCTTTTTCTTTCTTTCTGCGGTAGCATTTTAAAGCAAACCCTGACTTCATGCTTCATCCCCTCATCCTCAAAGTATCTTATGGTTTATTCCAATTTATATTTTTCTCTTGTCATACAAAACTTGAATTTTGAAAAAATGTTGTTTTTTTTTACATGATAATCTGTAGCTTTTGACTTAGCCAGGACACACTGAATTAATTTTATGTAATTCCAAACCTACCATTTTACCTGAGCTGCATAAAATTTTCTGTTCTATCCTTTATTTTTTTTCTTAATGAACCACTGAACTGATTTTGCAATCCATAGTTTGAAGAAAATTATTCTAAGCCAGGTACTTCCAAAGAGACATTTTTATCACCTCTTGCTGTGATAAATAAAAGCTTCCTTCTAAAAGAGGCTACTGACTATTAACAGTTTGACTTTCAGCTATATTGACTATTAACATTTCAATTTTGGGGACATATCTGGGTCTCTGTAACTCTGATTTTTCCCCCCATTTTAAAGAAACTTCTGGAAATTTTGTTTATCAATTATGGATACGTGTCCTCACCAATTGTGGATATATAGTAGATTTATGTCCTCACCAGTATAGATAAGTATAACTACAGACATAGTAGATGTCTTCTCATCCAGTAAGTCAAGGAACCATAAAAATGCCTTTCACACAATCCAGATGTGGTGGTGCACACTTGTAATCCCAGTATTTGGGAGGCTGAGACAGGAGGATCATAGGTTCAAGATGCTCGGCAATTTAGTGAGACATTTCGCAACTTAGTGAGACCCCATTTCCAAATTAATAATATTGGACTGGTGGTGTAGCTCAGAGGTAGCATGCCCCTGGGTTTGATCCTCAGTGCCCCCCCCCCACAAAGACATAAATGCCTTAAATATTTTATTGTAACTCCAAACATATTCATTTACTAAACTTCTGATATTGGACAAAGGCTTTGACTTTTTAAAGTATGAGATCTCCTACTTGGAGATCTTTCTTGGAAAAGTCAGGCCCATTGTATAAAGATCACTGCATCATCAGTAATCTGTCATTTCAGATTCTGTAGAATCTGAAATATAAGTACAGAATCCTTCTACATTTTTCTACTAGAATTTTTCCTTAGAGTGTGTGTGTATTTCTTTTCTTTTCTTTTTCTTTTTTTTTTTTTTTTTTTTTTTTGTAGTTTTGGGGGTTGAACCCAGGGGCATTGTATCTCTGAGCTATTCCCCTTGCCCTATTTATTTTTATTTTGAAACAGGGTCTCACTAAGTTTTGGAGAGCCTCACTAAACTGCTGAGGTTGGTCATGAACCTATGATCCTCCTGTCTCAGCTTTCCAAGTACTCAGATTACAGGTATGTGCCACCACACCTGGCTGGGAGCATCATTTTTTAAAAACTTATTTTATTAGTGCATTGCAATTATACACCACAGCAAGGTTCAATGTGATAAAAATACACGCACACAGCTATTGGTGTATTTCCCTCCATATCTTACCCTGCTTCTTGCTCCTCCCTTCCTACACGAGTTAGTGAGATGGGTAGTAATTCCTTCACATATTGCCATAGTATTATTTGTCTTGCTTGCATTTAATCCCGTTGTAATTTTTTTTTTTTTTTGCGGTACTGGGGATTGAACTCAGGGGCATTCTACCTCCGAGTTATACCCCCAGCCCTATTTTTTATTCTTTATTTTGAAACCGAGTCTCACTAAGTTGCGGAGTGCCTCACTAAGTAGCTGAGGCTGGCCGCGAACCGGGATCCTCGGGTCTCAGCCTCCTGAATGCTGGGATTACAAGTGTGCGCCACCATGCCCAGCTAATTCAGTTGTAATTTTGATTGTAGTCACTCAACTTCCCTTAATCTTTCCAAGACACTCAGGTTCCTCTTCATAAAATTAAAATTTTGTTCACTTTGACATCTTACAGATTTATATATAACTTATTACTAGATATAATTATAATAACAAATGGAAATGGCAGACACTGGTGGAAGCAAAATCACATAGGTATACCAAAGAGAAGCTTACTAGCTGCAACTTTTTAACATGCCAATGGATACCTATCAACATTTTTATAAAGGAAGAAAAGGAGAACATTAGATAATCTACCAAATTGGTTAGATTGACATCAGTAAGATAGCTTCTATTGTCCCGAAGTTAGCAGGAGCATCTTGCATCCCTAAATATAATTTTTTTTAAAAAAAACTACTTTTACTAGTACATTCTAATTATATATCATAGTGACACAAAGATACACGCACACAGGTCTTGGTTTGTTTTCCTTCAAATCGCACCCTGCTACCCACCACTCCCCATGCATATTATATATGGACAGAGTATTATTTCAACTACTTTCTTCATCAGTTCTTCTTTTCCCCCTTCCCCTCTTTCCCATTTCCCTCCCTGTTGCTCCTCCCATCATTGTACTGGTTTCTTTCCTCAATTATCTAAAGTCTCCTTTGTTTCCTGTTTTCTTTCTAGCATTCACCACCAGATAATTATGAAATGACATAGTTGGGATTTGAACCTAGATATTTTATTTGAAAATCTGTGTTTTTAACCACTATGTTTTAATAACTGGAAATACTCAACTTTTTTTTCCCTTTCAAACAGAAAAAATTCAATTGAAAGAATTGACTTTTGATTAAAAGCATCTACAAAATAAGGCTAAAGAAACTTAAGAGAGTTCTCAGTGAATTCTAGTTCTTGGGCTCAGTGAAATTATATCCCAGAAAACTTAGAATCTCTAACTGAAAAAAAATGCAAAAGAGATTGCTCAACATCACTAGGCATTCCCCTGATGGAGAACATGAGAGATGCTGAAAGCCTAGCACTGATACTTTAAAATATACTTTTATTAGTGTATTGCAATTATCCATCACAGTGAGGTTCAACACAGCTCTTGGTATACTTCCCTCCCACTCCACTACTCCCTTCTTCCTCCCCATACATACTAGCAAAACCAGTAGTAATACATTTATATATTACCAAAGCATTATTTGAACTGTTTCCTTCCTCAGTCCTCCCCACTTCCATCCTCTTCCACTATTGTACTGGTCCCTTTCCACATTTATCCAAAGTCCCTTAGGTTTCCTGTTTTTTCTCTAGCTTCCACATATGAAAAAAGATATACAACACTTCACTTTCTGAGACTGTGTGATCTCATTAGCATAATATTTTCTAATCTATCCTATCCAAGAGCATGGTAGATCTTTCCATCTTCTAAGGTCTTCATCGATTTATTTCTTCAACTTTTTGTAGTTTTCCTTATAGAGGTCTTTTACCTCCTTGGTTAGGCTTATCCCTAAGTATTTTATTTTTCGGGGTGCAATTGTGAGTGGAATTGTTTTCTGGATTTCTTTTTTGGTGGATTTATGGTTGGCATATAGAAAAGCTTCTGATTTTTTAAGATTGATTTTGTGTCCAGACACTTTGCTGAATTTGTTGATCAGTTTTATAAGTTTTTTGGTTGACGTTGTTGGGTCTTCTAAGTATAGTATCATGTCATCTTCAAAAAGGGATAGTTTTAGTTCTTCTTTCCCTATTTTTTTTACCCCTTTGCTTTCCTTCTCTTGCCTTATTGCTCTGGCTAGAGTCTCAAGTACTATATTGAACAGAAGAGGTGATAATGGACATCCTTGTCTTGTTCCTATTTTTAGTGGGAACTTTTGCAGTTTCTCTCCATTTAATATGATATTGGCTGTGGGCCTACTGTATATTGTCTTTATGATGTTGAGGTATGTTCCTTCTATTCCGAGTCTCTGAAGTGTTTTTAGCATGGATGGGTGTTGGATCTTGTCAAATGCTTTTTCAGCATCAATTGAGATGCTCATGTGATTTTTGTCTTTGAGTTTGTTTATGTGGTGTATTACATGGATTGTTTTTCATATGTTGAACTAGCCTTGCATCCCTGGGATGAACCCGACTTGGTCATGGTGGGTAATTTTCTTGATGTGGTTTTGAATGCGCTTTGCTAGTATCTTGTTTAGCAGTTAATCAGTGATATAGGCCTATAGTTTTCTTTTGTTGAGCTGTCTTTATTTGGCTTTGGTATTAATGTGATGTTGGCTTCATAGAAAGTGTTTGGGAGGGTCCCATTTCTTTCTATTTCACGGAATAGTTTGAGGAGTATTGGGATTAGCTCTTCTATAAATGTTTTATAAAATTCACTTGGAAAACCATCTGGCCCTGGGCTTTTGTTTGATGGTAAACTCTTTATTGCTGTTTCTATCTCTTTGATTGCTATTGGTCAATTTGAGTTTTCTATATCTTCTTAACTCAATTTAGGAAGGTTGTATGTGTCTAGAAATTTGTCAATTTCTTCTAGATTTTCCATTTTGTTGGAGTATAGGTTTTCAAAATAGTTTCTGACTATCCTCTGTATTTCCATACTGTTGGTGGTAATATTACCTTGTTCATCTCTTATTTTGGTAATTTGGGTTGATTCTCTCTTTCTTTTGATTAGGTTGGCCAATGGTTTATCTATCTTGTTTATTTTTTCAAGAAACCAGCTTTTGGTTTTGTTGATTTTCTGTATTTTTTTAATTTTCTATTTCATTAATTTCTGCTCTGATTTTCATAATTTCCTATCTTCTACTGGCTTTGGGGTTAGACTGTCCTTGTTTTTCAAGGGCTTTGAGCTGTGTCGTTAGGTTATTTATCTGGTGATTTTCTGTTCTTCTATGTGGGCACTCAGTGCTAGAAATTTTCCTCTTAGTACTGCCTTCGAAGTGTCCCAGAGGTTTCGATATGTTGTGTCTCTGTTTTCATTGGTTTCTAGGAATTTTTAAATTTCTCCCCTTACTTCTTCTATGACCCAGTCCTCATTCAGCAATGTGGTGTTCAGTCTCCATGTGTTTACATGGTTACTTTGGGTCTTCTTAGAGTTTATTTCTAGTTTCACTCCATTGTGGTCTGAAAAGATGCAGGGAATTTTGTTACATTTTTTGAATTTGCCAGTGCTTGCTCTGTCGCCCAGAATGTGGTCTATTTTGGAGAAGGTTCCATTTGCAGCTGAGAAAAATGTGAATTCAGCTGTAGTTGGGTGAAAGAGTCTATATGTATCTAATAGGTCCATTAGGTTTATGGTGTTCTTTAGGTCTGAGGCATCTCTACTGACCTTTTGTTTAGAAGATTGGTCTAGTGATGTGAAAGGAGTATTGAAGTCTCCCAGCATTAGTGTATTGGGATCTATGTGTGTCTTTATATCATATGGAGTTTGTTTTATGAAAGTGGCTGCACCTACATTTGGGGCATAAATGTTGGTAATTGTTATTTCCTCTTGGTGGATTGTTCCTTTAACTAGTAAAAAATGACCTGCTTTGTCTCTTCTGATAAGCTTAGGCTTGAAGTCTAATTTATCTGATATCATGGTTGCTACTCCTGCTTGCCTTCGAGTTCCATTGGCATGGATTACCTTACTCCATCCCTTCACCTTTAGTTTGTGGGAATCGTTGCTTGTAAGGTGTGTTTCTTGCAGGCAGCATATAGATGGATTCTAGGTTTTGATCCATTTTGCCACCTTGTGCCTTTTTGTTGGGGAATTGAGACCATTTATATTCAGTGTGATTATTGACAGATGATTTTTAATTCCTAACATTTTGTGTTTATTCTTCTTTGCTTAGTTGTTTGCTTCCTGGAAATTATTGTTTCTCTGGTTCTGACGTTTACTCATTAGTTCTTCTTTGTAGTTAATCTCTTTAAGTATTTTCTCTAGTGCTGGTTTGGAAGATATATATTCTTTCAGTTTCTGTTTGTCATGGAAGGTTTTTATATCCCCATCAATTTTAACAGAGGGTTTTGCTGGGTATGAGAATCTTGGCTGCAAGTTATTTTCTTTCAGAGTTTGGAATATGTTACTCTAGCCTCTCCTGGTTTTCATGACTTGGTTTGGGAGGTCTGGAGTGATTCTAATTGGTTTGCCTCTAAATGTCACTTGGCCTTTTACTTTCGCTGCCTTTAAGATTCTCTCCTTAGCCTCTTCATTAGTCAATTTGACTATTATGTGGCGTGGTGAACCTCTTCTTTGGTCTTGTCTTGAGGGAGTTCTGTATGTTTCCTGTACCTGTGTGTCAACTTCTCTTTCTATGTTTGGAAAATTCTCTGATATTACTTCTTTGAAGAGATCCTTTATTCCATTAGTTTCAACTTCTAATCCCTCTTCTATGCCTATTATTCTTAAGTTGGCTCTTTTAAAATTGGCCCAGATCTCTTCAATGTCCAATTCATACTGTCGTATTTTTTTTTCTAAATTATGTACTATAAATTCGTTTTTGGAATGATCATCTTCTAAGAGTGATATTCTATTTTCCATGTGATCTAACCTACTGTTTATAGTTTGTATTGATGCCTTCATTTCAGTTATTGCATCTTTCACTTCCTTCAATGCTTCTCTTTCATTCCCTTTCAGGTCATCAAATCCTTTATTTCTTTCCAGCTCTGCCTACATTCTTTCTGAAATTCTGTATTGTTTCTAGTATTAAAGATCTAAATTGTTCTTCTGGTAATCTCTGCCATTCTGGGTTGGTGTGATGTGTTATTGAAGGGTTGTTGTAGCTCATTATTTCTTTGGTTTTTCCTTCCCATGGTTTCCCTGTTCTTCGATTTATATCTTTGCTGCTCTTGCAAGTTTTCTCGTCCAATCTCTGCAGTGGGGGTTTAGAGGAGTCTGATGGTATATACAGAGACAGGTTGTGTTCAGTGATAAGGGTTGGGTGAGAGGTCACAGTGATGAATGCAGGAATAGGGTAAAGTAGAAGGTATGGTCCAGCAGAATAAGAGGTTGGGTGTGGTGAAGTGATATATTGTAAAGATTAGTGATGGAATATATGTCGGGATATTCTAGTAGTCAATATAGAGTTTTGAGGTGTTTCACTCAGATGCCATCTTGAATCCTCCCTATCATCATTATTCTCTTTAGATTCTTGATTGTTTCCTTTGCTGTGTGAATGCTTTTTAATTTCATCCCATCTCTTTTATTGATTCTCAGTTTTATTTCTTGAGCTTTGGGGGTCTTATTAAGGAACTTTCTATCAGTGCCTGTATGTTGGAGAGTTGGTCCTATGTTTTCTTCTAGTAATTGCTAAGCTCCTCATATGATTTCTAGGTCTTTGATCCATCTTGAGTTGACTTTTATGCAGGGTGAGAGATAGGGATCTATTTTCATTTCTTCTACATATATCTAGTTTTTCCAGCACCATTTGTTTAAAAGGTTGTCTTTAATTATTTAATTTCCTACTTTGAAAATCAAGAGGTGGTGGATTCCCCAAACTGTAGAACAGTGACTTTGGTGTTAATTTGGGGAGAAATTTTAATGTTGATATACTTATAAGTATTGGCTATGTATACATGGATGAAGAAGCCATGATCACTCCATCCTAATGTAAATTTTCTAAGTTACAGTAGATTTACTTCATTTATTTATTTGATACTTTCATGGTATACTCAATGCTCTCTGATCTCTGTATACTTGACTCTCATAACAATCCATTTATAACATTTTATTGCTGATACCCTCTTTGATCATCTATATATCAATTAGCAATCTCTCCCTGACTTCATATTTTCCTTATTTTTTTCAATTGTACTTATCTCATGCATGTTGTACACCACACACACACACACACACACACACACACACACACACATCTTTGTAAATAATACACTATGGTTTCCATGGGGGCAGCAAATGTGTTTCTTTGTATACTATCACATCTGCAGTTAGACAGTATCTAGTGCTCAATGTATGAATGTTTGAGCATATCTACCCTTTTATCAAGATGTCCAATCCCAGGACCACTCTTTTTCCTCTTTTTGTTTTTACTTCCTCATGTATCTAGATGTATGATGGACAATTTCAGTATTGTGGTTAAACATTGCCAGTAACATTACCTCTAAGATAGCTTTTAGGTCCTTTTGGTATATTCACTCTGTAAAAGCCCAATACTGATTTTAAAAGAGGTCAGGAGGCACAAATATTAGGAATAAGTTGGGGGGGTGGATTACAGACATAATAGAAATTTAAAAACATGACAAGAATAAACTTATGCTACTATTTAAAAAATTAAATGAAAAAAATCAATTAAATTTGATCAAAGAAGAAAAAGTTTAAGTAGTACAATAAAATCACATTAAATTACATTTGTAATTAAAGTCTTTATCACCACCTCCCTCCTAAAAGGACAAGGTGAGATTTTTTTCTATAAATCTATTAGAAAGAAATAATCCCTGACTTTTATAAACCTTTTAGATAATAATAATAATGATGATAAAAATTCCCAACTCAATAATATTATAACTGATTTCAAAATTGCACAAATATAGGAGAAAATATAACTTTATACCAGTCTCACTTATATAGATATTTAAAAAACTTAATTGAAATGTTTTCAAAGTGAATTCAGCAATGTAGAAAATCATATATCAATACCAAGTGACTTTAATCTCAGGAATGCAAAGATTATCTTATACTAGAATTTTTTATTAATATAATTTGTCATATTCACAGATTAAAGAGACATACCTTACAATTATGTCAATAAATGAAGGAAAAATGTATTCACTAAAATTCAGCATACATTAATGACTTTAAAAATTAAGAAAAACTATGAAACTTCCTTAGCTTGATAAAAAGAATCTACAAAAATATCTACCAAGTACATCATACTAATGATATAATACAAAAATGCCTACTATTCACTGCCTCCAACTAATGCTGTACCTCAGGACACAACTAGTATAGCAAAATAAGAAAATGAAATGAAACATACAGAATTAAAATAGAAATAGCAAACTTCCATTATTTGCAGAATTGAAAAATCCAAGTAAAATCTATAGGTGAACTCCTAAAGAATTTAGGATAAAGATAGGAAGATATCTATAAAAGAGGGCTAAAAACACTCTTAAGAGAGTTCTCAGTGAATACTAGTTCTTAGGTCCAATGGAATTATCTCTCAAAAAACTTAAAATTTTATGCCGGGCGTGGTGGCGCACGCTTGTAATCCCAGCATTCGGGAGGCTGAGACCGGAGGATCCGGGTTCGCGACCAGCCTCAGCTACCTAGTGAGGCACTCCGCAACTTAGTGAGACTCGGTTTCAAAATAAAGAATAAAAAATAGGGCTGGGGGTATAGCTCGGAGGTAGAATGCTCCTGAGTTCCATCCCCAGTACCGC
>PVLC010007019.1:22051-65801 GCA_004027655.1 Graphiurus murinus | reverse complement strand
TTTTCTTTCTTTGTTTTCCCTCTAGTTTCCATATATGAGAGAAGATATGTGATCCTCAATTTTCTCAGACTAGATGATCTCACTTAGCAAGCATGACATTCTAGTTCCATTCATTCTCACACATGACATAATTTTTTCTTTTCTTTTTTTTTTTTTTTTTTGAGGAGAAGGTTACTAGGGATTGAACCCAGGGGTGTTCTACCTTTGATTTACACTGCCAGCCCTTTTTATTTTGAAATAAGTTCTCACTAAGTTACTGAGGGTCTTATTAAGTTGCTGAGGCTGGCCTTGAACCTGTGATCCTCTTGTCTCACCTTCCCAGATATTGGGATTACAGGTGTGGGTCACTGTACCTGACTAATTTGGTTCTTGTTTATTACTGAGGAAAAGTCCATTGTGTGTATACATAACTTTTTTTTTTAAATCAATTCATCTGTCAATAGACACCTACTTTGGTTCCATAACTTTTTGTTGTTATATGCACCTTTAGATACCATCCAGGTAACCCTATCAATGCGTTTCTATAAAGGTATTGCCTTGACTGTGCATCTCAGAAATCCATAGACCTTTACTTACAGTTCCTCTTCAAGCTCTCAGCTTCATGCAGTGTGCCACCATTTCTGTTCCTTTCCATTCTAAGGAGTTTCCATTACTGTTCTGGTCTCCTTCCCACATCCCTCCAAATATGTCAGTTATATCAATCTGTCTTTCTTACTCAACATCACATCACTTATTTTATTTTCCTTTTGTTTGAAATTTCTTTACAGAGTACCAAGAGTGGTGCCTAAAGTTTATTTCTGTTTTCCATAATAAAGTTTTTAGTCAGATATTTTCCTTTCTGAAAACCACCTTTAGGATCCAAAAATGTATCTCATATTACCACTATCTATCTATACCATTTATGGAAATATTTTCTCTGTTTTAACCTTCTCATTCCAGAACCAAGCTTAGTACACTTTCCATAACCAAAATGCTTGTCAACATTTCCTAAAAAGAGGGAGATCATTTCCTCTCTCAATCCCAGTTGTTATATGATTTTGTCTTCTTTACCTAGCTCCAGAGAACCCAGCACAAACTGCAGGCATCGGGAGCATGAGAAATGATTGCACTTGCTTTTACATTCGCCTTTCTCCTCCTCTCCTGTCTATAGTGATCTTTATATTCCAGTAGCCATTGCTGGCAAGTTCCAGCAGGGATAGTGAGATGGGTATATTTAAATTGTCATCATATCCAGCATTCTCAATGGCTCGCCTTTCTGAACTGCCTTCTCACTAGCACAGGCAGCTTTTCTTTGCAATCTGACACTCTGCAAGATATACATTGCTTTTAAGTTCACGAACAAAACCTTCCATCACTTAGTCTCTCATTCTCCAAAAGTAAAGAATCATTTAGCTCTTTTGTAGATGTCTATAAACTTCAGTGAATATTTGCATAATGATTCATTTATATATCTATTTTTCAACCTTCCCAAAGTATTTTTAAAGGGCAGTTTCTGCATCTTATTGATATTTGTATTTTTCTACCCTGTATGGTTTGATGACTGAATGGATGGATGAAAGAATGAATATTACCTAAAGCCATCCTGCCATTTTTGCCTGATTGGTTCAAGAGGTTTTGTGCTAGAGATATATTTCCTTTCAATAAACTCCTTGAATAACTGCCCATCTTTTAAGGTTAATGTAAAGGTTTTCTTTTATATTAGTAATTTTCTAACTTGACTGAGCATAAGAGTTACAAGAGTTTCTTGTGAACAGCAACAACACAATCCTAAAGTCTTCCTGAAGGCACCAAATCAGAGCATGGTAAAAAGGCAGGAATATTGTTTTCTAACAGGTACACTACATGAGTCTGATGATCAGACATTTTTGGGAAAAATTAAATAAACTCCATTGAGAATCCTTCTTTCTAATAGTTTCATATCTTCTTCAGAATGCTTTTAATGTTCTACTTTAAAATATATTCTTGCATATAAAGTTCAACTCTACTATGATACTAAGTTAGAACTTAGTATAGACATTTTTTTAAATTCACCACAGTAGAGTATAGTGCTTTTTTTGCCAATAATAATTGCTTGTTGAATTGAGAGATTGCATGTGATCTGCAGAGAAATCTTCCCACATGCAAACAGATGAAAGAACTGCAACTTGCTAAAAGGACAAGTTATAAATATGTGTAAGGTAATTTCATTTGTCTACTATTTCTAATTTACAAGGCATATAAATATAATTTTGTTCTTTACAGCTTAGCAGAATTCTGAATATTGTGCTAAATGAGATCAGCCAGTCTCAGAAAGTCAAGGGTTGTATACTTTCTCTCATATGTAGAAGCTAGAAAGAAAATAGCAAACATAAGGGACTTTGATTAATGCTAAAAGAGACCGTTAGAGTGGTGGAAGGGGCTTTTGGAAGGGAATAAGGGAGAGTAAGATGGAGGATTAAAGGAGGAAACAGTTCAAATAATACCTTGGCAATATATGAAGGTATTATTACCAATTTCACTAATAATTGTGGAGATAGAGGAGAGGGCAGAGGGATGGGATGTGGAGAGAAATATACCAAAGAGCTACATACATGTTGGAAATAAACCAAGAGCTATGATGCATAATTGCAATGCACTAATAAAATGGCAAAAATAAAAAAAAAAACATAATTGTTCACATAAAATTTGTCACAAAATTTTATTATAAAAATTGAAAAGTCTTGCATATTTAGTAAGCTTTTCTACTGTTAAATCATTATTTACAGTTTTTCATTCTTGACTGCTAATAGTTTTCCATTAATAGTCAAGAGACAGCCAATTATAAATTTCTACTTCTCATGATATATTCACTAATTATCTAATGCTAAAAAATAAATAGATTTTAGAAGTTAAAATGAAGGAATAATCAAAGAGATTGAAAATCAAGTGTAAATTGAGAAAAATAAATGAATCTTGCAAGGGACTGAAGTTGACATCTAGCAAATGAAACATACTGTTGACTAAATGCAAAACATAACACATTAGTCAGGATGGCTGGACGAGCAGAACCATGTGAGCATGCTGACAATGCAAAGGGAAGGTATTTTCAGGAATGAATCTTCTCCGCAAGTTCTCTGGCAATTAAGAGATATAGAAACAGACACAGAGAGAACCAGTGTCTAGACATGGACTCCTTGAATGAGCAGGTCAAGTCTAATTATTAAAATGGCAAAAGAGATTTATATTATTGAGGTTATGCTTGTTTAAATAATTTTTTTATATTTTAGTTTTTTGAACTTCATTTCAATTTTTTCATTATGTAGATTTAGAACATAAAGAACAATATAGCATTTAATAGCTAAGAACCCAAAATCTGGGGGACCTTCAGCAAATTGAATAAACCATTTTTCCTTCAGTTTTTCCTTTTGTAAAAGAATGATGTTAATAATTCCTAACTTACTGGGTTATTATAATAATTAAATAAATTATATAGTATGATGGTTAGTTTTAGGTGTCAATTAGATTAAGGAATACCTAAAAGATGGAAAAGCATTATTTTGGTGTGTATGTGAGGGTGTTTCCAAACAAAGTTAACTTGTTAGTTTAGGAGGATGAGGTGGGGAAAATCTACCCTCTGTGTGACTAGGTGCTTCCAATAAGTCTGCTGGAAGAGATTAAACACAGAAGGCAAATTGTTGTCTCCAATAGCTTGTAGACTCTGTATCTCCTGCCTTGGATGTCAGAACTCCAGACTTCCCTGTCTTTGGATTTCAAGACATATCAGAAGCCCTCTGGATTCTCATGCCTTGACCAAGGACTGAGAATTACATCATCAGCTTTTCAGATTCTGAGGCCTTCGGACTTGGACTGAACCATGCTATCAGCATCTTAATGTCTCCAGCCTGTAGCCAGTCTTGAGACTTCTCAACCTCCATAATCGCATGAGCTGATTTCTCTAATAAAGTGCCTCTGACATATCTGCATATATATCCTATTGATTTGGTCTTTCTGGAGAACTCTGAATAATACAAATGAATTAAAGTGCTTATTTCTACCAAGAAAGGATTCAATAAGAGATAGCAATTAGTAGTAATAGCTACAAGCAACTAAGGAGTAATGTGTCAAGATGAATTGAGTGCATAGAGCAGAAAATCTTAACTATCTAGCTTAAACAATCAGGAAATTTAAATCACTTGTATGAGGCAGTATAGTGGACTTCAAAGATTAAAGGAACTGTGCCCATGGTACTTCTATGACAAAGAAGAATTAAGATTGTAGATGGAATTTAGGTTACTAAACAGCTGAACCTGAGACAAAGATAGTATCGTGGATTATCCAAATGGATTGACTATAATCCCAAGTGTTCTTTAAAGTGAAAGAAGGAAAACAAGTCAGTCAAATAGAAATGAAAATAGAAGTAGAAGTTGGAATGATTATTATTAAAAGTGTCATTTACAGTCTATACTATCTTCTACTCCTCCCCAAAAAGGTAGTGATGGAAGAAGGAGAGGAGAGAAAGCTGATGAGGGAGACTCTTCAGAGTAGGCTGCATAAATTGGGTATTTTGCAGTAATATGCATCATTCCACATAATATCCTCTTATTCCCTTGGCCTACAATGATCCCACATAAATCAGAATCTCTTAAAAATATTAACATAATACAATTTTTTCTACTATGTTTAGTAGGTCTGGGAAAACTTGGCCCATGGGCCCATCAAACTAGTTATATAGCTTCGAGGTTGAAATATATTTGGAAATTCTAGGCCCTCTAGAAACTTGAAGTTAGGGATTCTTATTTTACTCATTATTATATTCTGTTTTATCACTTTGAATAAAAGGGTGTTTATGTGACATATGTTATGAGTGGATGTTCCAAAAATACTCTTCATAAATAAAGTGACAACATTATTGATGAAGAGTTATAAAGAGGTATGTAGTGAGGGATAGAGAATGCTGGGAGATCCTTGGTTAGTAAAAATGAGAACAAGGAGCTGGTCAGACTGGCCTTGAGTAATATAACTAGTCCAGGTTCTCAGATTGCTGTGTGATACAGATTAGAGCCCTAGTTCCAGAGATGGGCCTGGAACAGTGTGGCCATGTGCTATTCCCAAGAAGCTCCAGGCATAGTTTGACCCATAGGAAACTAGATGCATGCCAGCAAGGAGGAAAATAAGGAAAGATGGAGGGCACACCAGAAGAGAGAGAGAGCTGGCGGAGAGAAAAAATTGCCAATCACAAGAGAACAAATGGGAAGTCACAAAAGAGGATATAAGACCCTATGCTGATAACTAGTTTTAGCTCCCCACCCCGGACCTCTTCCCCCATGTAGGAGCTATTCTGTCTCTCGATTCCCTAGTTTTCCTTGTCTTAAAATAAACTTCCATCCTCTTGTACTTGCCCTTCTTCATCAACCATGGGAAAAAGGACCAAATAAAAGAAAGATTTTGGCTACATTGATATATATTTTCAAGACTGCCTAAGTGTTTAACCACACTGTTTACTTGTTTTGTTGCAATATACCTTCAATACCAGATGGAAGCCTACAAAACATCCTGTCATTTTCTGTCAAGTTTTGGCTTAGGTGTATGTGAGATAAAGTGTATCAAGTTCAAAGTAAAGAAGACTGAGTTCAAGCAAATAGACTACTTACTGGCTAACTGACTTTGAGCCACTAATATACTTTATATCATCTTTAATTTCCCATCTTAAAAATAAGAAAAACTAACTCCAAGAATTTTTTTGAAATTTTATGTATGCATTAAGTATAGATAAGCTTCTGATATATTAGGTGCTGGGTAATCATCTATATTTGTACCAGTCCTTGACTACATACTTGAAAGTAATGGCAATGTTCTAAATAAAAGCTCTATATATCACTGATCAGAAGAAATGCAGTTATTAGCTCCTTTATTTAAATTTTGTGCTATTATATGACAGATATTCATCTATGATTAATGAAAGTAAAACAATATGTTTTGCTTAATGCAATACATCCTTCATTACTTAATTAATCCAAACATTCTTGAATGGTTTTCTTGTTTTGTCTAGATGAATAGTGGAACTCAGTAATTTAGGTTGTCTTTCAAATGTGCTTAAGTAGTACCATGTCTAGTTACATAGAATTTGGAATTTCAGGGAAAGAAACCAGAGCACCTTTGTGATGTTCTTGGTTTGTAATGTTAAGACAAATTCACACTAATTTCCCAAAAGTTAGTATGCAAAACACCTTTTCTATGCATTAAAGAGTGTTGAACTTCTTGATGTTATTTAGTTTGCTGAGCTGGCCTCTGGGAGGCAATGAGCATGATTGCAAGGAGCCTGAGAATATATCTCAAAAGGAAGCAGAACATTCTCTCTTAAAATAATTTCCCCTATGCGTTTGAGTTTGAGGGAATCTAGACCTATACTGGAATCATCTCAGCAGTTAGCAAGTATTCCTCTTAGTGTATCAGTTTTCAAGATGGGCAATCTGTAGCACAAAGGAAAGTAACCCTAGCGGAAAATGTTGGTTCCTCTTTGAAATACTCAAATTATTCCAGCTTTCGATGAGAAGGTCTTTGGAAACAAAAATACTTTTTGGTAATACATAGGTTTCCAGGACTCCAGAACAATTTTTGATGGAGAAATAGGACTTAGAGAAATTGGGGGGGGGGGTAGTAAAATCTTCAAACTCACTCAAATTTTAGGAGAAACTTTGGTGAAGCCAGGGATGTGGTCTATGGGAAGGAGGGGGAGAGAATCAATGAAGAAATTACTTCTTTTGACAATATGTACATATGTGAAATTACCAATGTCAATCTCAATATCTTGTATGGAGAAGGGGTAGAGTGTAAAGGGAGAGGGGGGAAAAGCTCACCAAGTTCTGTGTGCATGCATGTCACCATCAATATGAGCTACATTAAGATTTGAGACTATAATGCACCAATAAAAGCATGAAAATAAATAAAATTAGATTAGGCTTCATTTATAGGCCAAGCAAGATGGCATGGGATATAATGAGGAGAAATGCATGATTTTCTAGGTAAACCAGGTAAGAAAGTAAAGAATCCTCTTTTTCTTTGTTTTTATTAGTTCATGCATTGTAATTATACATCGTTGTGAGATTCAAAGAAATACATTCATACATGCATACATCACTTGGTGTACTACCCTCCACATTCCATTCTACTTCTCCCTCTTTCCTTCCTGAACATGTTAGATTGGTAATGGTACCTTCTTATATGGACATAATATTATTTGAATTGGTTCGTTGCAGTATCCTTTTTCCCCTCCCTACTACTGCTCTCTGCATTCCTCTTCCAATATTCTATTGATGTCTCTCCTCATTTATCTGAAACCCTTTTTGTTTCCTATTTTCTCTTTACTTCCGACATATAGGAGAAAATATATGACCCTTAACTTTCTAATACTAGCTGATCTCAGCATAATATTTTGTATTTCTATCCATTTTCCTGCAAATGACATTTTTTTTCTTTATGGCTGAGAAAAATTCCATTGTGTGTATGTACCACATTTTTTTATCCATTCCTCTCTTGATGGGCACCTAGGTTAGTTCCATAACTTGGCTATTGTGAACTGTGCTCCTATAAATATGGGTATGCGTGTATCATCATAGTATTCTAACTTCATTTATTTTGGAAGGATACCGAGGAGTGATATAGTTGGATCATACAGTGGTTCCATTCCTAGTCTTTTGAGGAATATCCATACCAATCTCCATGTGGGTTGTAATAATATCCAGAACCCAATAAACAGTGTTTAAGAGTTCCTATTTCCTCACATCCTTGCCTTCTTTATAATGCATATGAAGAAATGGTGAATATGATAGCTATTAATGAAATAGGAACAATTACAATCATACATTCTAGTTTGTATAGCCCTGTTTGAATGATAAAAATTCTCAAACTTTCATAATTTAACCTAACAGGTTGTTTTTGATAAGTACCACTGCACTCAATTAGCAAATGTATCTCATATGTTTCTAGATTCCTGCCAAATAAAAACTTCAGTTTTAGCCAGTAATGGGTAGTAGGAAAGCCACATTGAAGTAACTCAAAATTGAAAAGAATAAAAAATAATCTCCAATCCATTATAAAAGGGCATTGGAGAATGTCTCCTACAAAGTTGGGAAGGAACTAAAACTGTAGAATTAACTAAATAAAATAACAATAATAATTATCCATAGATAAAATATTTAGCTCTTTAGTTATTTTATACAGTAAGAAAGACCTTATGAAAATCTTTCAATGAGTTCTCAACAGATATTTCCTTTGAAACATTACCTAGCATTAGGTCATGACTAATAAACATTACAGAACAATTGAAATATAATTATAAATAGATATATAAAACACAGAAGATATAGTCTCTAAACACAGTTTTTTTATTAACATGTACTTAATCATATTAAAATTTAAAATTAAATATCTATATCTTATTTACCATACTATACTATCCAATACTATGTATAAATTAAACTATATCCTATTCAAATTTTAAGCCCTCAATTATATTTGATCTCCTTAAGCTCCAAAAGATATATACTTCTATACTAAAATTTTTTTCTCATAGATCTCTTTATTAGAAAAAGATTTTCCCAAATACATGTTTTGTTTTGTTTTTTTTTTCACTTAGTACACTATTTGTGATTCTTATGCTTTGGGGGGAAGTATTTTGTGAATATAAACTGACCCTCTATGTCTTTGTTGTTTGGTATTAAATTTTATTTATCTGTTAGCATTATTCTTTTTGTTTAGGTTTACCCTTGGGAATCTCTATTTTCGGCTTTCCTATTCATTTTGTTTTATATCCAAATATTGCAACATCAAACTAGTAAAATACTTAACTCAGGAATTTTCCAAAGCTGTGTGCCAGATTGTATTTATAATGATGCACTCATTTTCTTAAAGAGAATCACAAATTTTTATAAGCTTCAGGTGCCATCAAACCTGGATCTTATCTTGCTAGCAAAACATGGCAAAAGAATGTCCTTATCTCTGTATACAGAGACAGAAGAATCTAAACCAACAGACCTTGCTGAGTACAGTTTACTACCATTAGATCATCTCCCATTTTGTCCAGTCATACTTTTCCATGACTATCCACTTTGCATCAAATCTAAGTAAAAAAAAAACAAACAAAAAATAAATAAAATAAAATAAAAAATAGAAACAACCCAGATTTCTGTTTGTTTGTTTGGGGGGGGGGGATGTTCCTTCATATCTAAAGGCCTCTGTGTCATATAAGACTTTTACTAAATAAGTTTGTTATGTTTTTCTCTTGTTAATCTATCTTTAGTTGCAAGTGCCTCAGCCACAAATCTAGTCTTGGAAAAGAAAAAATATTAGTGTGTAGCTAATTAACATAATATTAAATTGCATTTTAAGCACACATAGAATGTTATTTATTGAATACACTGACAGGTTCCTATTTGCTTAATCTGATTAATTTGTATTCAGAGTATTCAGATCTTTTTTGTTGTTTATTTTTTCTATCAAGAGTGCAAAGTTCATTCACTGTTTTCACTCAGATTTCACTTATGTTCAAATATTTTCCTGGTGTTTCTAATCATTTTTCTCCAAGTATTTTGTTCCAATAATATTTGTCATAGATATTCATGTCTATCATACAGTCATCATAAATTATCCTTGGATTAATATTGTTCTCTTTTTTAGTTATGAACTCTGTTTAACATCATCATTTCATCTTTGTTGATGTGTATTTAAGAGGCAGTGTTAATTTTATTCTCATTAATGTTTCTTTCTTATATTCTTTGATGCTTCCTTTACTCTATAAATGATATTTTGGTTATTTTCATCATTAAGTTTAGTTCTAAGAATATTTTGCTTCATCTGTCATTGTGTTTTTCTAAATCAAGACTTTAGACTCTCACATCAATCAAGAATAGAAAATCTCAACATAACTATAAATTTTAGCATACTCTTATTGCCTCATCTTCACACACACACACATACACACACACACACACAGTAAATATAATATGGGTGTGTCCTTTTGATATAGTCACAATTTTTAGTTTTTTGAAATTTCCTTACTTTTTTGTGTATCTCATTTTTAAATCAAGTAATTTGTATTTTTATTATGTCATGAGAGTTTTTACATATAATTATATGTTAGATTCATGTTTGCAAATATTTTCATCCCATCTGTGTCTTGATTTTTTATTTTTTTAATAATGACTTGGGACACACATACATTTTAAAATGTATAGTAAAGTTTTTTTTTTCTTTTATGTTCATAGTTTTCTTTGTGTCTTATTTAAGAAATATTTATTAAGGTCACAGTATTTTCTTTTCACATATTTTTAAATAGGAGCATTATGTCAATTTTTATATATGATATGTGACAAACAATAAAATTAATTTATTTTTTCATGCATTGTCTAGCACGTAGAAATACTTTATCATACAGGTATCAGACTCTTCAGAAAACAATGAACTCAATAGGAGGTCTAAAAGAATTCTGAGTTATATTTTCAAACTGATCTTTAGACAAACCTTAAAACAAATATCAAAAAGATTAAACTTCTCAGGGGCCCTACCACAGATCAGCTGCAGTTGCAGTTGAAGTTGCTGAAACTTCAGCAGTGAGATCCCCAGCAAAAATACAATACATAGAGTCACCATCTGGAGGAGAACAAAGAGCATCACTGTTTTAAAGACTGGTCCCTTATATAAAGTTCCAAACAAAATGGTGCATATCCAGATCAGCATGATATACACATGTATGTTGTGTTTTACTTAGTCATGCATACATAACTATATATATATATATATATATATATATATATATATATATATATATGCAGCTGCAGGAGATGAGCACACATCTGCAGCTGCATGAGATGTGCACACATCTGCAGCTGTGTAGGATGAGTGGAGTCATTTCCTCATGGCCACCCTGTACTTTCTCTGGGCCCCTACCCTCTACCCCCTAGAGTGGCAGTGTATGAATTGATCCAGAGAGCATTACATTGGGCTTAAATATCACAACAGAAATAGAGAGTACAACAGGTGACTGTTAGTCTTTGTGTCACAGAGGTGAGGATAGTCAATACTCATCTCTATGAGGAGACCAGTAAACTCCACCAGGTTGTAAGTGGGTTCTCCTATAAGGCCTGAATAGCCTGTATCTCTGCATCCATCTCCACTAAAGCTTACTCTACCTGCTGCTTATTCTACATGGAGAAAATAACATGTTCCATTCTAGGTAGCAGTGAGCATATCTAATGACATTCTATTCTGCAAAACCACCTTCTGCATCTGGATGGTTTTATGAATTAGAAGGGAAAGAGCCTAACAGGACATGTTTAAGCTTCTGTAACATGTAATGCTAAAGCTTCCACCTTTAGCTCTACAGCAATAGTACCACCCCCTGGAATAAACAAAGATAAGGGTAAAACCACCACATGGCTTGGCACACTCAGTGCCAGCAGTGATATACAGGGTCCTAATTATTAGGCTTGAGGAGCAGGGAGTATTCATCCCTGTATGTATGGGCTGCCCCAGGTACACCTTGTTGTCCAATGGGCAGGGAGGTACAGCCAGCCATAATGTCTGCAAACCCAGAAATAGTCTGGATACATGAACTTGGGGTATCTCCCACTTCTGTGGGTTCTGAGGGGACTGTCATTCAGAAGTACACTGGCCCCAACAAAGCTCCCCCTTGGGGCTCTTGCCACTTCTGTGAGTTCTTAGGGAGCTATTTCTTGGAATTGGACTAGCTCCAGCAAAGTATGTAACTGTCCAGACAAAGGGCTACTAGAAAACCATGCTGTCAATGACATATCAGAAAATCCTTGAACTTATGGGTCACTAGATATATCTCTCTCACCTGGAACCCATAAAGGAGAACCAACTCAAGAATGGAAACAGTTGCATCTTGACACTGTCATCTGGTCACATGTCATGAGCCTTGCCCAAGAAAATCACCTGGGAAAGGTGATTAACCTCCAATGGTTTCTCTCACTCCAAACTTACACTTCAAATTGACACTGAGACCCTGGACAACTCTATGGGACTGTTTTTTTTTTTTTTTTTTTTTCTAATCTCTTATTTGACCACCTATAGTAACTCTTTTTGTCCCTATCTGCTCTCTGCCTTTTCTCGTGACCTTAACCCTTTCTTAGCCTTTCTGTAACCTACATATGTCATTTTGGAAGTTCAATGTGTGATTTGAATGTTAAAGATATTAGAAATTAAGATTGGAATAAAAGAACTTGCAATTGTCTTTGTCATGACACCAAAGGAACTATGGCTACCTGGTTGAAGACCAACAAAGAAAGTAGTATAGCTTGTGAATTTATTGTTCTTCAATAAATTCTGACATTTTGGAAAGACATAGACATGTCTTCGGTTTATGTTAATGACATAGTTAACTCAAGATACTGATGTTAAGAAGTAAGTTCACATTAAGGATCAGTAAAAGGGTAGGAATTACACTGCACCTGGCATATAACCAATTGCTGAAAAAAGGATAAAGATAAATAAGACCATAAAAGTAATGAGGGGAAAATTCTGGAATAAGAGAAGGTAGCACTTCATGAAGAACATTGGATAAGAGAATTTAGGGGTTCAGCTTTAAAATAATTAATAAAGTGGTTTCAGATAGTTATCATCCTATTGATCTTCAATCCAAAACTCTTTCTTCAATGCCACACAGCCTTCTTTCTTAACAAAGATTCTTTTATAATTCATTTATATAAAGTTATTTTTTTAAATGAATTGACCATGATTTTCCAATGCTCAAAGATCAGCTCCTGCCCAACTCAACTGAAATACTTGAAAACAAAGGAATCTGTGTTATGAATAAATAAACACCAGAATAATAAAGATAATATCTCTAAAATGCCATCTCTGTTCTAGCTTAAATATTTAAGGGACTAATATTTTTTCATAATGGGTACTTAGAGAAACTTGGGAAGATTGCAGCAAACACATGTACAGAAAACTATTAAATGAGTCTATAACACAGACCAATAATGATGAATGCACATTAAAATTGCCCATCAACCCTATGAACATATTTATTTGGTCAGTAAGAGGGAGAATATTCATAAACAGTCTTTTTCAAATTATATGCTGAGAATTCATGTGAATTTTGAATAGATCTCTTTGAAGTCTGAGATTAAGTTTCCTCCAAATATTCAAATTGGCTTAAGACCAAAGAAGCTATTGCTTTTATGAGAACAGAGAGTTAATAAAATTTTCTACCTATTTAGATATTCCATTATATACTAATTAATTTTTAGAAATTACAAGTACCCATCGAAGTATGAATCAAATTGTTACTAAAGAATAGGCTTCCAAATGACAATATATTTTCAAGTAAGATCACTCATTGTTTATGAAAATATTTGAAAGATTGCAGCCACAATGCAAATCACAGTATAGGGTGATTTTTATACCCTTCCTTCTAAGAGAGTCTATGTGTGTGTGTGTGTGTGTGTGTGTGTGTGTATGTGTGTGTGTGTACTATTTTACAATACTACTTATGATATAAATAAAAGAGATCTTAGAATAAAATAATGCTCAACATATATGTATATGTTCTTGTAGAACATATTTATAAGTAGTAGAATTCTTGTCAACTATAACTCTCATAGGAACAATAAGTTCCATTGAGCTTTTCTTATTTTCTCACTTAGTTTAGAAAATCATTTGAATTTGTGAGATACAAACCAGAAATATAGGTAAAGTCTATTTGATGTAACTTTTCTTTTCTTTGCATAAAATTATTAGTCTATAACATCATCTTTTTTACTAAAATATATATTTCATTTGTGTACACAGTGATGTCAAGCCTCCTTTAAATAAGAATTGAGATTGTGAATTCCCAAAGATGGATATATAAAATATTACAAAATAACAAAATAAGTAAAAGGTAAGAAATAAATATATAGACAGTGAATATAAGGTCAACCTAGAAAGAAAAGTAGCCTCTCAACCACATTCCACATAGTCAACACACACTTTAGACATTGTCAGAGAAATAAATAAAAATAAATTTGATTTGGTAAATTTTTATTTTTATTACTATTACTTTTCTATAAGTCAGATAAAAATTCTCCATTAAAAGTATCCTCAGAGATTCATCAAATTCTATCACAAGACATAAAAAGCTCTTTTAACATGTTGTCACCCTCTTTTTAAGACACAATTTCACTCCTCTTCCATGAACAGTATGATCTGGTTACCAGTATTACTCTCCATTTCACTCTATATCATGTCCTTGAACTCTGCATCTCTGTACCTTTGTATAGGCTGGTCTTTCTGCATGAAAAGCCAGGCTCAATCTCTTTTTCTTGGAGAAATTCTATGCAACCTTAAAGAACAACTTAGTATTTCTTCTACTCTGAAGGCTTTTCTATGACCACAGAACAAATTAATCATCTTAGTTTCTGTGTGCTATTAGCATTTTAAACCAATTTCTATCGTAGCATTTTAATACCTCTCTACACAACTGCAATGATTTCTTATATGCCTATTAGCCCCAATGCACTGAGAGGATGGAGACTACAACTTGTTTAAGTCTGCATCCTCAGCTTTCAGCCCATTATAAATACTCTGTGAGTATCAGATATGCATTGAACTGTAGTTTCCCTTGTATTAGTATAATGATGGAGCTAACAGTAGAAGTGGGTAAATATTCAATGATGAGAAGAGTCAGGTAGGAGAAGGACTAACACAAGGACTGCATGCTGAAAGATCTTTAAGGGAATCATGGTTTTAGTAATAACTCTACAAAAATATTTTATTAATTGATCTGCATTAACCTCATCATAACAGGATTGCTTTTCAAGAATCTATAAGATTATGGACAAAATTTTGAAGGCTTTAGTACTACCAATATAATCTATATAAAATTTCACCTAATGTGAGTTATATTGTAAAAGGAAGTCACCTCCTTTAGTTTGCACACTAGAAGCATTTTTATTTTATTACATGCAGCTTTCTTTTGTAGTTATGATGAGCTATCATGGTCCAATTTTCTTCCAATTGCATAATACAAAGCAGTTCTCCTAGGAGCTGCCTTTGAAGATTAAAGCATAGAATAATTGTATTAATGCAATTTTATTTCATATAACACCACACTTCAGCAAGCCTAAATTCTTCATATCAACCTTATCTGTATAGAATTTAATTTACTAGTATTACAATGTGAAATGCCCTGGTTGCCTGTCCACAAAAGTGAGTAGGTATTCTAGCAGTGAATTCTTTCATGAATCATCAATTTCATCAGAAACCACAGAACTAGTGCTATTGGTCTAAGTAACATGCTTCAATTGTATCCATTTCTACTTTAGATAGTGCTTACCTACATCTTATTGAACTCTTTGGCAGTTCTGTGACCTAATAATGTTTTGCAAATTTATTTGACATAAGCATTGAAAAAAGGCTCAGAGACCTCAAGGTGCCTTGCTAGTGTCCTGGGCAGAGGAGGGCAGATTTGGGACTAGAAATGAGGATATGAAATCTACACCTCAGCAATATTTCCTCAATTTAATAATTCTCTTCTTGTTTTATCTTTGGAATGGTGCATGAGAGATCATGGTGTCAAGTTCAGAACTCAAGAGTAAAATAATACAGAGGATACAGAAGAAACTAGGAGAAAGTCAGAAAGCATTTTGAAAACATTCAAATGTGCACTCATTCTTGTAATAAATATTGGGCATCTATTACAGAACTTTCTCCGTTCTAAGTACTAAGAACTTAGCATTGGACATAGAGACTTCTACTATGTGCTAAGAATTTTGTTATGCTCTAGCTCCCCCATATTGCTCTAGCTGGTTCAAAATAGGTGCTTAATAATTATGAATTGAGCAAAAGAAAAACTGATAAAGACTTCTTAAACATTTGGCTATGTTACAAACATTTGAAAACTTTAACCACCTAAAGTGTCTAAGAGATTCATAAATAGATTCTACCATTCAAGTATAGGTAGAAGTTTTTCCTATGTTTAAAAGAATTAATCCAAATTAATCAACTGATGTATGCATGTATGCCTCTACCAGCTTGTACCTAATTAAGAAGTATGATTACAATGCATCAATAAAAAAATTAATAAACTATATAGAAGGTAAACATAATAGTAAAATAGTTGAATATAAATGTACAGGGACTTCGCAGATATATTCTATCAATGAAGCTAATCTTTCTCACATTATGAAGCTAGGATTTTAGAAGAATATCAAATAGGTAAAAAGCAAACATTTTTTAGGTTTATATATCTTCTTGATTCTCACTGAAACAAACTTTAAATATTCAGATCTTCCACAAAAATCATCTTTGTAGAGAATGTTACAATTATGATATGCCTAACTTGACCTACATGGTTTCTGACCTCAGCTCCCTGGCAAAGGAAACTGAGAATAGTAACAGAGAGGAAAGAAAATTTAAGAGCATCTGCAGGAATGTTATGTTTAGAATCTCTATACTTTTTATTTCCTTGTGCAAGTTTTCTCTTTCCTGTCATACTTGAACAGGTAGGAAATTCACCACATCTCTCTCCAGAGGAGGATAGTAGAGCTAACACAAAAATGCATTTTTTAAAAAATTCTATTTCAAGCATGAAATAATAAATTTGGAAGAATGCATAATTATTCAGAATTAGTGTTTCTCATTAACATCATTTCAAACCTGTAAAGCTAGAAGAAGCCTTTCTTTACTAGTATAGTAGAGGGAAAAATGAGAGTTATATGGCATGTGGCTTATTTTGAGATGGAGGGACAAATATCCTGACATCCTATTTGATAAACTTGGGTCAAGGGGGTTGGGCTGGAGATTGAATTAGTCACTGTTTGAGATAAGAAATACCAAACTGTTTTTCCTCCCCAAACCAAAACACTATAGAACAGCAGGTGCATGGGGTTTCTCTTACAAACAATTCTCCAGAGTAGGATACCAGATGGTATCCTACAGTTTAGCTGAGGAGTTAACATCAGATCTAACAAGTCAGGTCCACAAAACTGCTGCCACTTTAGAGGTTAATCACATGCCTCAGGTTGTGCTGCCTGTGTTCCTACAGATTGGCTATTAATCAGGACTTCCCATGACCCCTACTTGGGCTTGGTTAATTTGCTATTGGAGCTGTGGAGAGTAGACTCTGCCTAGCTCTGAGTTACTCAACAATGTAGTCAATAGTTTTCATTCTGTGCCTAGCTTTCAGTTACTCCATTTTGTAAAACAGTACTGTACTTTGCCATGAGTTGCTCCATTTTGAGTACAAGTGCTAAAGCAGAATTACTCTATACATTTTTTGCACAAGTAAACAACCACCATCTGTATAGCACTATCGTAAGGCACAAACTGATAAACAAATTAATTGTTATAACACAAAATGACCACTATAATTTATCAAATCAAATCAGAAAGACATACATGAATAGGCATATAAAACTCATATCAGAAAAACCAGGGCCATGAACTGATCAAACATATCAGACCACCAAATGAAGCAACCCCCTCTCCTGAGACTCATAAGAAGATGAATGCCCCAAGACTGGACATGCAGCAAACTGATCCTCTCACCTTGTCCCTTGACAGCAGCCTTGCCCAGGAAAATTGCCACAGACACAAACCTCTGATTATCCCAGTGCTTTAGGTCAGCAGAGTTTTTCCTGCCCTTGAGGACAATGCAAGAACCACTCCAAACTGACACCTTGAGCTGACACTTCACCCTAACACTAAACTGCTATTAGTTGGACCCTCACCCTTGCTTTGGCAACTCTGCTGAGTCAGTTCCTTAAAACTCTTATCTGACCACCTACAGGGACTCTTTGCTTTAATATCTGCTCTCTGTCTTCACTCTTGATAAAGCCCCCTCCCCAATCCCTGTGGTCCCTTAACTACTTTTCTTAACCTTTCTCATATATATAATATGTGTGTGTGTGTGTGTGTGTGTGTGTGTGTGCGCATGTGCGTGTGTGTATACATATATATGTATATATGATCATTGTGCTAAGTATGATGAGTGACTTTAGTATGATAGATACTAGAAATTGAGATAGAATGAAAGAACTTGTGGTTGCCAGGTATATGGCTCCAAGCAACCCACAATTACTCAAGAGACTAGTAACTGATAAAAGGGTAAAAGTGATGTGGCTTATGGATTTATTGTTCCTTAAGTCAACACTTTATTCACTATTAAACAGTCTAATTAAGAGATACTCAGGGAAAGTACAGGAGAATGGGCACAGAGCTCAGGTCTCCTCTGGACAAGTTCCCTTCCAGGAACCTCTGCATATTCAATCATCTAGAAACTTCCCAAACCTGGTTATTTGGGGTATTTACAGAGGCTTCACTATATGAGAATGACGGATGAAATCACTGGTCATTGATGATTAACTCAACCTTCAGTCTCTCTCCCCTCCCTGGAGGTCAGGAATGGGCACTGAGAGTTTTGATTGGGTAGAACTAAAAGTCTGGACCCTCTACTGATGTGGGTGGTTTCCCTCTGACAACCATTATCCCATCTTGAAGCTATTCAAGAGTCTCCAGCACTCAATCATTCATTAACATACAAAAAAACACTCAATGACTTTGGGAATTTCAGAGGTTTTAGGAGACATATGCCAGGAGACTAGGAAATGTAGATGAAGTCCAAATATATATTTCTTATTGTAAATCACAATGTCACTATCACCATATAGCCAATGATTCAGTCATTCATGTTTATGTAATGAAACTTCCATTAAGGCTTCTGAACTATAGGATTAAGATAGCTTCTGGGATGGTGAATGAACCCATATATTAAAGGATGTGCTCCCTAACTCCTCAGAGATAGGGGCTCATGTGCCCAGGACCATTTCAAACCTTGCTCTGTGTATGTCTTCATGTGGCTATTTCTTTTTATTCTTTTAATATCTTTTATAATAAATTGATAATAGAAAGGACACTGTTTTCTCTGAGTTCTTTAAGCCATTCTCATAAACCCTGAGGAAGGATTGACCAGCACTTCAAATTTATAGCCAGTTATCCAGAGTATAGGAGGCCAGGACCCTTAATAGCCATGGGAAGTGGGAGTAGTTTGGTGGAATTGAGTCTCTCATCTTTAGAGTCTGAAGCTAATTCTGTTTAGTTAGTATCTGAATTCAATTAAATTCTTACCCAGTTTGGTATCTGGAGAGTTACATAATTGTTTTTTGTGTGTGCGTATAAAACCCCCCACATATCTGAGGTTAGAGGTGTTATTAGTAGATATAGTTCATAACCTTTTGTCCCTTACATCTCCCTTACTCCATCAATCCTTATTGAGGTTTAACATATTTTCAGATTATAAGCTTCTGCAGGGAACCATCAATATTCACTAATACGTCTTATATTTTTCTGAGTAACGCATGACAGAGTATCTAGATCAATAAATATCTGTTAAGTCTTCTCTGAGATGCTTGAGAGCTCAGGACAAAGCTAAGACATTAAACCCACAATTTTAGAGCCAATTATCTCTTATTTACCACTCACAGGAAGAGCAAAGTATCAAAATGGAACTAATTTTCTAAAAAGATTGAGGAAAAGTAATCAAGCATCGTATTCTAGGAGACAACAATAACATTTTTAAAGTAAATTGCAAATTGTTAAGATGAGTTCCAAGTAAGGAAAGTCAATAGACATTGGTAACATGCTGAGATACTGTATAAATGACATCAAGTCTGAGAATTTTGTGAATAAAGCCTGCTGATTTAGGTCAATGTTGAGAAATTACTGAAGAAAAAAACAATAAAGATGATAATGCTTAAAATTGTTATTCTTCCACTATATTAACACTGATCATTCCATTGCTGAGTTGTGGGGGGCAAAGGACCTTAAAGAATATCACTTCGTTTTTTATTATATGTAAGGCCTTTAACCTGAAAACAGGAAATATGCCTTTTCAATAATTGTATAAATTGAATTACATGTATGAGATGTCCCAATATTAATGCTTTCCCAAAGTTAATACTTTATTAAGAATTGGCCATTACCAAAAATATATTAAAACACTTATGTTTTTTAACCTGCCATCTCTATTACCCCCTTAGCCCAACAGAGGCTATTTTTTTCTTTTCTGTTTTTTTAATTCTACCTTTTTATTAAGCCAAGATATAATCCTCTATGTCTAGAACAGAGGAACTATTTATGTCGAGAAATTGCTGAATGATTGAATTGATAAGCCTAAGACTCAAGAATAATCATCTTGCTTCTAACTGTTGTCCTATATGAGATATATACATATTATGCACATAGACATATCTGTCATTCTTTAAGTTATTGAAGCATGTTACTTTATAGTAGTGAGTGAATGTTGAAGTATTGGCTTATCTATTTATATACTATGATTAATTTTATAGGGCATATTATAGTTAGATATAGAATGTCCCTTACAGAACTCATTTATTGTTGTTCAGAGTTGAGGCAGTCAAGTCAGGAAGGCTGTAATCTCATCAGTAGATAAATCTATTGTAATGAATTTATCTTGGTGGCAACTTAGACTATTAGGGTGCAGCTAGAGAATGTGGATCCCTGGGAAAATGGCCTTAGGGACTGTGCTTCTGTCTTTGAATCTCCTTGTTTGCAGGTTCTCTCGCTTCTGGCCTTCATGATGTGTGGGCTGAGCCTCATTCTTTCCCTCTTTCTGCTTCCAACAGTCATGCCCAGAGCTCACATGGACTGAAATTGGAATCTCCAAGAAACTGTGAGCAAATAAATCTTTGTTATCTAAGTTGTGTGGTCAGGTCTTTTGGATCATAGTAGTGAGAATGCCAACTGAGACAGGGATCAAATAGCAAAATTATGGCCACTCTTGAAGTTCATATAGTATAAATGTGGGAGGGTTATGATTAAACTTTTGCAGAAATATTTATTTAAAAGTACTTCCCCAAGAGCATAGTAATACCAATAGTTAATTGGTATCTGCAGGGCAGTAAAAACCTGGGTTAGAACACTATTTCTTGTTTGTTTTCAGGCCAACAAATTTATTGTTTCCTAGGAAAGGAAAAATCACTTGTAGAAGTTGGTATTTTTAATGAATAGAAAATATATCTATCTTGGTATTTCTTCCATAGAGTTCAATAAAGACTCAGATGTTGATGTGGATTTATAAAGCATGACACTTGGAGAAGCAAAACAAATGCTATAATAGGCAACTGAGGCATCAGGTATTGCAGGGCAGCAGTAGAAGACATTTCTATAAAGCTATGTTGTAACATGCCATGCCTGCTAGTGTTTAATTAGAACACCCAGTCATCTGCCTGAGCCAATATTTAAATTTTCCTTTGACCAAATCTATGACATATAACTTTTCTAATCTATTCCAAGTTAGAAATAGTTTTGATAAACAAAGACTGTAGAATAATAGAAAAGGCTAGGATTGGGATTAAGACAGGAAGGAGGAACAGGGACACATTTGTTCAATAATGGACCACATGCCCAGTGCTTTTATAAATGTAATCTAATCCAGTTTAACCCTCTCAATAACCTAGAGATGAATGTAGTTCTAGTCAACTTAGATAGGAGATAGATTCAGAGAGGCAATGGGAACTTCCATATGTCACACAACTATTTTGTCACTGTCCCAAGATACAGATGCAGTCCTATCTTACGCCATCTTCCAACCTCTACTCCTAATTTTGCTTCTAATGAGTTATATAAACTTCTGTGAATTACTTATCCAACCTATGCTTTGGTTTTATTTAGGTCATACCATTGACCTAGGTGTTTTTAAGAGTTGTTTTGATGATAAAATAAGTTAAGCTTTGAATGCATTTCATCAAAAGGAAGCACTATACAATATGTGGTCCTTATACCTCATGTTTGATTTGCTTAAAATAAAGGGCAGGCCACTGTATGAGCACTTGAACATTCTTGGCTTCTCTGTGCCTCCTCATCCCTTACATAGGGCATTTAAAGCCACACAGGCTAACTTTGCTATTATTGGCAATGAAGTCAAGTTGAGATTTTTATATGACTCATTCCTTTATCTTTCTCAATTGTTTCAGAACTTTAGAAGAAAGTGGTTTTAAATTTGTTTTGAGATATATTATTTTCATCCATGTAGTCTCATTTTTTATTTTCAACCACCAATTGGTGAATATAGCCCCTTGAAAAATGTCGTATTTTGGACAACTGATGTGATTTTTAAACCTATCAATGTCTACTCAAAAGTAGTTCTACTTAGTAATTTAAAACTTTAATTTCACAAACAACTTAGAGCCTTGCATTAGTAAATAGAAAATAGCATTTGAAGACATATTTTAAATAACTGAATGTTGGTATTGTTTTTTTTTTCAGGCACTAAACTTTAATATTTGATAGCAAGGAAATATACTTACAGTCTTTAGAAACAGATGGAAGATTAAGTATATGGTTATTAAAATATTCTTTTACTGTCCTCTAGTTCAATGTATTTTCCTAATGAGTTTGGTTTCTTGTGGAGTTTAATGTGATGGTTAAAGAAACTAAATTATCAAAAAAATGTAGAGGCTTAGAAGACAACATTTTGCATACAGGAGATCCCAAGGAATGCCTGACTTGTGAAAAATATATCCAGGCCTATAAACGCACATTAAACTCTTACTAAATATAAAATGATAAGTATTATTGCTTTATTCTGTATTCATTGATATTAAGACAAGGTATCTATTTATCTGAAGAAATAGTAGATGATTCATATTTCCTTTCCTTAAACTGAAGTAAAGACAATGTGCTAATTTGCTCATATATTTTTGGACATCTGTCAATTACTTAAACATTCAGATTGACATAACTAGGCTATGCACATCCTTTCATGGAACATATCCTGAAGTGGACAGCATGCATAAAATAAGTACTAAGTCTCAGAAAACTTGTTGTAATACCTCTTAAGTTTTCTGTGACAGTATAATTTCTGACGATGAGTGGGTTTTGAAGGTCTAGTTTAGGTCATACATAGATGTCATTCAGAGAATTACAGAATTTTAGATTTTTAAGAAACTATTGAGATCATCTAGTATAATAATGTGTCAACATTTAATCACTTTCATACCATTTTTGGGATTAGTCTCTTATCATCTATAACCTTCCATTATGTACGTGATATTTTTTGACAAGTTATTTTATTCAAAATGAATAAATATATACATAGACATTTTATTTTATTTTTGAGGTACTGGGGATTGAACACAGGGGCATTCTACCTCCGAGCTACACCCCCATCCCTTTTTTTTATTCTTTATTTTGAAACTGGGTCTCACTAAGTTGCGGGGTGCCTCACTAAGTAGCCGAGGTTGGCCGCGAACCCAGATCCTCCGGTCTCAGCCTCCTGCATGCTGGGATTACAAGCATGCGCCACCACGCCCGGCTATACATAGAAATTTTAAACTGACCTTATGTGAACATTTTAATAGGATATTAATTCATTACAAAATAAATTAATGTTAAAATAAATTATATGTTTATAAATTAAATAATTAAGATAAATTTTATGTTTTATATTTTAAGTACATCTTATATTTATTTATACATGTATTTCATGTGTGTTTTGTATGTAAAGCACACATAAAATTTATTTTAATCAAAATATATCATATATAATATATTTTGCGGAGAACCAGCCCTCCAGGCAGTGGGGTCGGGGATCCTTTGATAGGGGTGGATTGAGACGAGGTCGTGAGAATACACTCACATCGAATGCAGTGTGGAGGCGTATCTGTTTATTGCTTGTTAGTAGCTGTTTTTTATACTATCTTTTTTGCAGTGAGGCATATAGAACAGGAATTTTTACAGTCTTATTTTTCTATAGGTTGAGTAGGTATGTCTTTAACTAGAAAAGGCATTTCCCATGACATTTAATGGGATTAAGAAAACAGTAAAGGTTACGAAATACAATATGTATATAAAGATTCTTTAGTACAAAGCAGTGTTAAAGGTTAATAAATAGCCTCTGTTCATTAGTTTAAATATTTACTCTTTGTTTAATTCCTTTAAGCAGTATTATCTTTGTCTCAGGCAGGTAGAGAGTTAATGTATCTGGTGAAGTTCCAGGGAGACAAGGTGGAAGTGGGCAGACTATCTGTCTTAAAGCCTTCTTTACTCATAGATAAAATAGTAGACCTAAATCTCTTTGGCTTATTTATTTTGTTTCTATACCTGTGTGCTGAGAGGGAACAAAAGGCTGTTTAGTAACTAAGCTTGCAAAGCCCATTTCCTAACTAATGTTTGTATGTGGTTAATGAATTTCTTATGGGTTGTCTTTAGGCACTGTTTTTTCAGCTAAGAGATCACTATCCATCAGGCCACATGTTTCTAAGAAATTTTCCTTTATAATTACTGTAAAAGCAAAACCCAAAGCACCCCAAATTTCTAGAAGATAAGATAATGCAAAGTGGGATATGCCACGCATTCCTTCTTTTGGAATGGTCTGCCTTGCAGGACTCCAGCAGACCGAGCCTTGCTCAAGATCCAGCTATTAAGGTCTCTCCTTTTTCATCTGGGAGACCCTTTTATGCCCCATCTTTAGCCACAGGATAACAAAGATCAAACAGACTAAAGACAAAAGTGGTCACATACACTGTCACAGGTTTTAACATGAATGGCTAAGTAATTTGATACCGTTATCAGTGGAAAAGTCTTCTTAGTAACTTCTACAGATTTATGTAAAAAAAAAAAGAAGTTATGTTTTTCTAGACTGCTACTCAAAAGACTATTCTTATAAACAAAACCATGCTACTTCTGAAACATCTTTTTCTCTCTAAAATATTTTTTAAGAAATGGTACATAGACCAATGACACCTGGCCCACCATTCATCCCAGACAGAGAGACATTCAGCACCCTCTTTTCTTTCCAAACATACAATGAAGATGTCTATTGAAAAGCAAGTGAACAAACTTAAAACAAGATGAGTGTTGGGATGAGAGAATCTACATATCCTTATCTAGGTGCCTACAACCTGACAGCTCTCTCTCACAACACCCACCTGCATGTTCACTCCCCTTCAAAATCCTTTCTCCTCCAAGCACCTCAAATACATGTATACATAAACCCATTAAATTGAATATGGAAATAAAGTACATTTTTCTAAATTTCATAAAATGATCAATTTTCTTGGGATCTTCACTTGTAAAGAATGGGGGTTATAAAGACCTGTAAATTACCTAACATCAGTGGCAGATGCTCAGTAAAGGGTCTGTTTGTCTCCCCTTATCCTGAGTCTCATTCTGTTCTACAGTCATATCATTATTTAAGCACGTGCATGCCCACACACGCACGTACAATACAGCATAATGGCGATGAATGCTGGTGTATATGAGCCATGCAATTGTCACAGTTGCTTGGCAACTACTGACAGGTAATTTATATTGGAGAGTCAGGGGGTACAAAGTAATGAATGGAAGCCTTATCAACTGCATTGATTTCAGGTGGAAGGAAAGTGTCTTCAAAGTAAAAAAACTTCCTCTGGGTTATGAAAGAGACACAGAAAAGTATGTTTATTTGCCCATTTTAAAATTAAGCTAAATCAACAGTTGTATTGTGACAGAATGGTAACTCATTTCATGAAAAAGTAACTTATTGTTGGTAAAAAGGAGAGATGCCTAGTGAATCAGTTCTCAGAGTGTGGTAAGGTGAACTGCTGCTAATGTTTTGGCATACATTTCTTTTCCCCAATTATTCACACTTAAAGAAAATCTTATTAGACTTGAAAATTCAGTATGAATGTGTTTATGTTGAACCATAAGGTAAGCTGTTTTGGTATTTTGAAATATTTTATTCCTGTTTCTAAAATATCTAATATATAGTTAGGTAATATTTTTAAAACATAAACCATTAAATGAAATTATTTAAATGAGCATTGCTTCATTTATTACTCATTAATTAATTTATTTATTTTGTGATGCCTAGGATGGAATCCAGGGCATTCTACCTCTGAGCTATACCTTCAACCCCATTTTATTTTTTTATTTGGAAACAGAGTCTCACTAAGTAGATGAGAGCCTCAATAATTTGCTTAGGTTG
Source organism: Graphiurus murinus (assembly GCA_004027655.1). Lineage (NCBI taxonomy): Eukaryota > Metazoa > Chordata > Mammalia > Rodentia > Gliridae > Graphiurus > Graphiurus murinus. The sequence continues at coordinate 39,856 of PVLC010007019.1, read as the reverse complement.
GCTTTGAACCTGCAATCCTCCTGTATCGGCCTCCCAAATACTAGGATCATAGTCACAATGCCCAGCTCCAGCCATTATTCTTGATAAACCATTTTAGTTTATTAACTACTTGGAATTCTTTGTGTCACAATATTTCACATCTCCTACTGAAATTTTTATTTTTATAATAAGCATGCTATCTCTGCTTATACTTTTATACTTTTCAGATTTAGAGCACTGGTTTCCTTCTAAATATTTATCTTTGTTCTATAGTTTGGATAGTCAAACATAATAACTCAGACACTTATACAAAAAAAAAAAGATTTGTTTCTTTTAAGCAGGCTATAGTTAGATGTTGCCAGAGATATAAAACGTGATATCAGAGGAAAATTCAAACTCAAGTTTTCAGATTATATTTATATATCTAAAGATAAAATGCACATGAAATTTTGGTTCTATTGTTGATATTTTAAACTCCATCTTCTTCATTCCTTCAACTGTAGAAAATAATGTGAGTTATATTTCTTCTTTATTATATTACTTGGGATCAAACTCAGGTACATTCCACCTCCCAGCTATATCCTTAGCCTTTTTTTTTTTTTATTGGTGTACTGTGATCATACATTGTGATGAAATTCAGAATGACAGAGGCATAGATGAACAAACACAGCACTTGATGAGCCCTCTCCAGTTCACACCCCATTACTCTCCTTCGCTACCTCCCCATGAACAACACTGTAATTCACATTGATAAACTGGTGTAAGGACATCACAACCCCTGAAGTATTTCTGTCTTCAAGTCTTCCAGGGTCTCTGAGTATCTGAATATCCACTTAAGGGGTTACCCTCTTTCTTTCTACTTGGTCATAATATATTACAGGGACCCCAAAATACCAATTCCTACATCTATGGGTTATTTCTGGGAATGCTTCAACATTAGAACCTAAATTTATGAGCTCATCTGCAGTGAAATAAACCAACATGATCTCCTTAAATTTTCCACTTTTACTCCCATTTGGTTTGACTCCTATGTTCCCTTGGGAAGATTTGCTTTTGACTATCCCTATTGTATAACTTAACTTAGAAATATTGATCCAATAGTTGTCCAATTTCTGTTGAAATTTCCTTGAATATCTCACAACGAAGGCCATTTAAGTAGATATAAAGTTCAGAAATTTTAGTCCTGTTTAGAAATGTTGAACTTCTCAGTAATCTACTTGCTTTCATTCTTTTGTGGAACAGACTAAATCACTGAAAACATTCCTATGGACGAATAACATGGGTTGGTTTAATACTTTGACTTGCTACCCGTTTATTGTACTTGATGTAGGCTGTTGAAAGTTGCTTAAGGGAGATTGAAATTTCCGGTTCAAAGTTTTCCCATCACAAGTTTATGTTATCTAACTTACAGAGAACAAACTGTTCCCAGAACAGTGTGACTATTTTATTTTAGTATTTTAGAGCACTGGTGCCTTAATAAAGGGGAAACAAGCAAATAGATAGTTCCATCTATTGCAAGGTCCTTTATTTCTTGGCTTGTAACCATAAACAGAAATCTATACAATTTCCTGGAAAAAGCTAGGAAAGAGAAAATTCTCTCTATCCTTAAAAATTATGAATGAAGCTGCTTTAAATAAAGGTAGGAAAATTAATGGAAGCAACTAGTTTTACTATATTTGAATCAGCAATGACTGGTATTTTGTGGCAGAAAGCATTAAAATCAACAAGACTCTGAGTTTAGATCATAAGCAATGATAATATGTAATAATATACAAAAACTCAATCTAGAGCTTTTCTTAAAAATTGAAATGTACTTGATGAAATAATTAGAATAAATATTAGAATATCTTGATCTATCTATAAATGTGGCTTAAGAAAATAAAAATATTAATATAGAGGTTGGAACAGATTTTTACACTGATTATGAAATAAGTAAAATAAGAACTGTATATAAGTTAGCTTGAAAAAGAAATGGAAAAATATTTGAACTTAAATGTCGAAAAATCTGTTGAAAATGATAGGCAGGTATTCAGTTCTTCTAGGAGCAGACCTAGGGAAAAAGGATGGTAACCACAGAAAGATGAGTTCTCTGATCAGCAAAAGAAAATACATTCAAATAACCAGACCTTCCAACTAAAAAAATAGTGAGTTCTCATATGCACAATATTGACAGCTATCTTTCTATATAGTTGTAGAGAAAGTTCAAAGATAAACTAGGGTGATAGATTATATATATATAGTAATGGAGGTCCACTCATAGTTGTGAAAAGTTGGTGTTCCATCTCTTGCCACCAGTTTGTCTGGTTCTGAAAATTGGAGTCAGAAAAGAACATACTAAGCTGGGCATGGTGGCACACGCTTGTAATCCCAGCATTTGAGAGGCTGAGACCAGAGGATCTGGGTTTGCGGCCAGCCTCAGCTACCTAGTGAGGCACTCCGCAACTTAGTGAGACCCTGTTTCAAAATAATGAATAAAAAATAGGGCTAGGTGTATAGCTCAGAGGTAGAATGCCTCCAAGTTCAATCCCTAGTACTGCAAAAAAAAAAAAAAAAAAAAAAAACATGCTAGAGAGAAAGGATTAATGTTAATGAATCTATAGCAGCGAACAAGATAGACCTGAAAGTCCACTTGATCGCTTTGAGGAGCATCAGCTTTTGTATGTTCAAAATCTTTAGATTCTACTTCTTCATTTTATGTTCTCTGCCTTTCATACACTAAAAACTCAGTTTTAGTTTTAAAGATATGAAAAAAAAAAAAACTGTAGCTGTGGATCACTTTAACTTCTACAAAAACAAGGTATCCATTGTTCATCTGTACACCACCTATTCCTGGAATAGTATTGTCCCACTGCTACAAAAAACTTAGTTGCAGTATGGAGTGATTATTTCAGTAGTTGACATGTAGCTCTTTAATGTAACTCCAAAGAGAGCATTTGAATGCAGGATTTGCCCAGGTTCCAGAGCAGAATAGTGAACTTTCCCATTCGTACCTCAGAGTAGATCTACACTGGTTTTCTCTGGCTTGATTCTATCTGTTTGTAGAATCTTGCCATCATTCTCTGAAAACCTATAGAAGGGTAAAGAAAGAAAACAAACCAAAAAAAAAAAAATATTTGGCTACCACGTGCTAAACACTGAGTTGTCTCCTCTTGCTCCTAAACGCGTTACTATTACATTTAGCTAACCCTCATACATACAAAAATAGGAAAGTAGATATATGACCACCTTAATGCTGCAGATCAGAAAACTAGAGTTCAAGCCAGGCATGGTGGCCCACCCTTGTAATCCCAGTATTTGGGAGGCTGAGACCGGATGATCCAGGTTCACAGCCAGCCTCAGTTATTTAGTGAGGCCCTCTGCAACTTAGTGAGACCCTGTTTCAAAATAAAGAATAAAAAATAGGAATGGGAGGTGTAGCTCAGAGATAGAATGCCCCTGAGTTCAATCTCCAGTACCTAAAAAAAAAAGAAAGAAAGAAAGAAAGAAAACTAGAGTTCACCTCAGGAACTTACTTCGAAGCAGAGTATTGGTCATGTTAGAGCTGGTGTTCATAATTACACACTCATGTTGATGCCCCTGAGGGAGGTAGAAATGCAAACAGCCATGGAACGTGTGAGCTTTCGAAATCTAGTTCTTAATTGCTGCAAATCTACTCCCTGTAAAGATTTGCCATTTATAGGCATAAGAATACAAACAACTCCAAAATAATTAGCATCAGACCACAGGGACTCTGGAAAAGTAGAATCATAGGAGGAGAAAGTAAGCCTCCAGGCTTCTTTTAGTGCTCCATGTTAAGAACGCTAACAATACAAGTTATCAAAGGTTTGAGAATAATTACATAGATTTTTATTTTAATTTTGCTATAATTTAAATTCTTCATGATTCCTCAGAACAAATCCAGTGAAATCACAGAAAATGCAATCCAAGTTTTAATATTTTGTTCATGAAAACCTTGGTATAGTCTTTTATTTATGATATGACTCATTTCATTTTTTGTGGACACAGGGATGGAATGAAATTAGAACCTGATTGAATTTAATGTTTTACACATAGGTTATAATGAAAAAGTCTAAAAGAAAAACTATATATTTTTTTTGCGGTACTGGGGATTGAACTCAGGGACATTCTACCTCTGAGCTATATCCCCAGCCCTATTTTTTATTCTTTATTTTGAAACAGGGTCTCACTAAGTTGCGGAGTGCCTCACTAAGTAGCTGAGGCTTGCCATGAACCCAGATCCTCCAGTCTCAGCCTCCCAAATGTTGGGATTACAAGTGTGCGCTACACACCCAGCTAAAAAACTACATTTTTTAGTTGGTCAACAGTAAGGTAATTTATTATCTCATGAGACAATAAGTCTAAAAGGTGGGATATTTCTAGAATTTATCAACTCATAAAATCAACCTCATTATCAAGGACACAGGTGTTTTCCATGATTTTAGTCTGATATCTTACAATGTTGGCCTTTGTTCTTAGCATAATAGCTACTAAAATAACATTGCCAAGACATGACCTTTCTTTAGGTCATTTTTTAAATATACTTTATTGGTGTATTATAATTGTACATCATAGTGAGGTTCAGAGTGATAGAAATATGGAGGCTCATAGTACTTGGTGCATTGTGAGAAAAGTATAAAGCATTTTGAAGTGGCAAAAAAATATTCTTTCAAAATTTTTACTTTGTAGTTCAAATGCCTGCTCTCTTAATTTAGAATAGATAGCTAGGAATACCTATTTAAATGAAAGCTCTCCTATGTAAAATATTACTGCATAGAATCTCATTTGAGTTTATTCTTTTTCTCTCTGATGAACCTCATATTTATTTGCTAAACTAAATTCCTTTAGAATAAGTTATAGGCTTATGAGAGATGTAGGCAAATACCAGAAAATTGTGATAGTCATTACAAGCTATGATTTAAATAGTCTATAAATGTACATTAACTGCTACCCATAATCACAGAACTTCTGAGTGAGGGCAAGATCAACAACCATATGATATGGCCATATGTCCATATTGGGCAATTAGATGAGATCCACTGTTCTTAGGTAAAAGGGGAGGGCTGGACCAATTCTTCTGCAGGTTTCCATCAGGTCTGACTTTTTTACTTTATGTTTTCTGGAATATCAGTTCCAAGGGAATTATTCAGGAGATGAGACAAAGGAAATTTCCAAGGGTAACTATTGTCAGATGCCATCTTTTCTTTTTGTGAGTTAGAATATCATAAACTTTTTTAGTGTATAAAGATACTTATGGAATTTCATATTAGATAACAGTCCCTAAAATATTCCCTTCACATAAGAAGGACTTAGTAAACATTTAAACAAATGATCAAGTCAACATATGAGTAGGAGTTTATTTGTACCTTGAATTCATATCAGCCTTTAAGCTACCAAACTACCGTTTCCTGAGCTGCCAAAGACAAAATTACACTTTAGTTTAAAGATCTTAATTGGCTTTACTTCCAATTCTAAAATTGGGCAATACTTCATTCCATAAAACAGAGCAAGTTTTTCATTGAGCTCAGCAGGAACTTGAATTTGATTATAACAGACAGATGCATTATGGGAATTCAGTAGAGAGAAACCATGTGTACATTTGAAAGAGTAAGAAAATCTTTTAGAAAATAACATTAAATATATGTCTTAAAGAAGGGGTGGAATTTTGAAAAAAAAAAAAACAGTAAAAAAGAGGTACAAATTTCTTTAGACACATTCAGAAGGTTTTGGACCACTTTAAATTGTGATTTATTTATAGAATTAAAAATAATAATAATGAAATGTGTCTTTCATAATCTTTAAATTTATAGAGCCATTTGATGAATTTCTATTCTCATATCCAGCCCACATGTTAGGCAGCATGGACACCATTTTCCTCTCTTTGTCAGGTAATAAATTTAAACTCACAGATGCTCAAGTTTACAGAGATAATTGGTAACTAAAAAAAGAACTTTTGGAAAACCAATGCTTTTTATATGGCTACACTCCAGCGGGACATCATGGCACACACCTATAATCCCAGTACTTGGAAGGAACGAGACAGGAAGATTGCAGGTTTCAGACCAGCCTCAGCAACTAAGGGAGGCCCTCAACAACTTAGTGAGACCCCGTTTCAAAATGAAAAATAAAAACCAGGTGGGATATAGCTTGGTGGTAAAATTCCTCTAGGTTCAATCCCTAGTACCAAAAAACAAACAAACAAAACATTGCTACACTCCTAGGTCATATTGCAGAAAACTGTCACTGTGAGAACAAGGCTAGTAGTGTCATGGCAGTAGTGTCATTTATTTTATGTGCTTTAGTCAATGCTGTTCATTATGGTTTGGATATGAAGTGCCTCACAAATACCAATGTGTTGTGGTTTGGTCCCCAGTGCAGCAATGTTCAGAGGTGGTACTTCTAGGAAATGATATGACATGAAGGCTAGGACCACATCAGTGCATTAACCTAGTAATTGCTGAATGGACTACCAGGAGGCAGTAAAAACTCTAGAACATGCATCCTAATTAAAAGAAGAGGATCATTGGAGGCATGCTCTGGATGGGTAGTTTTTGGCTCTAGGCTCATTCTTGTTCTTGCTCACCTACTCTCCTGCCTGGCTGTCATGAGCTGAGCAGCTCTCCTGCACCACACCTTTCCACCATGCTGTTCTGCCTCACCTCAGGCCCAGAGCAATGGAGCCAGCTCACCATGGACTCAAATCTCTGAAACAGTGAGCCCAAATAAATCTTTCCTCAAAGTTGTTTTCCTGAGGTATCTGTCACAGTGAAGAAAAGCTGAGTAATACACTGCTTAAGAGAGATTTTCATAATCACCACCAATCATGTGGTGAATGATAATCGCACATGCTCATGACAAGAAACTAGATCATCTGGAAAGAAACAGTATTGAAAGGAAGAATTCTAGAATCTCTAATGAGAACTTGCCAGAAAGATAACATAGTAAAGCAGCTTGGTGGCACATGACTATAATCCCAGTACTTGGGAGACTGAGACAGGGGGATTGCAGGTTCGAGGCTAGCCTCAGTAACTTAATGGGACTTTCTGCAATTTAGTGAGACCCTGTTTCAAAATGTAATATAAAATATGGCTGGTGGTGTAGCTCAGAGATAGAACACCCCAGATCCAATCTCTAGCACCAAAAAAAAAATAAAATAAAATAAATAATATAAAATATAAAATAAAATAGGAGTGGGGTGTAACTTAGATGTAGAATGCCCTGGGTTTAATCCCCAATAACACACACACACACACACACACACACACACACACACACACACACACACACACAAAGAGAACATGATATATGTCACACAGCTATTATGGCTATTTTGGAAAGAGGCTTAGAATGCTACAGCTAAATAGTAAACAAATGAAAGGACTTCATAGGCCCAATGATTATGGAAAACATAAATGAACATTAAGGGCTGGAAAATATGCATTCAAGCACAATTCTAAAGTACATTCCCCAGTAGACATCCTGTTACTTTTTGGCTCTAGGAATGGTTTCTGGATACCTCGGGGTGAAGTTTCTATGTCCTGAAAAGAGATTAAAATTATAAAGGAGAATAGAGGGGCATATTAGGGGAAACATGCTTAAGAAGAAACCCAGGTCATGTAGCAGTTTAAATGTCAGGGCCATTTCCACCAACTGTCCTTGGCTTTAAATGACTTCTGCAAATGCTGAGTTTGTGCCAATCTTGGAACCCTAGTTAAGAGGAAGAAGGAATAAAAATTTATTTTATCTTTGGTCTATACAATCAGGTTTATCTGAACTGCACAAAGAATTGGAGAATATTTATGCAAAAATACTGGAGATTGAGAGAGCTCCCCTCATACTTTTGAAAATTGTATATATTGCACTTGAAATAACCCAGATTTGTTAATTTCCAATGTCCATGCTATCTGTGATATCAGATAGATTCTAAGCAAGTTCAAATAGATCCAGAAAAACTCTTAACCCCCACACCCCAATCATGAATCCCCCATCTGTCTGGTCTTATAGAAATTATATTTTGACTTTCTTGAGCCATTTTAAGTCTTTGTTTCCTTTCTCTCTGGAAAAAGAAAACAAACAAACAACAAAAAACAAAAAAACAGTGTGACCCCAGCTGTCATCTTGTTTTTCAACTGCTGATGTGATTCCACCCAATAAATAGAAACCAAGGGTGACTACAGCAATTCAAATTATAAGGGGAAGGGTGGAATGATGTACAGACAAAGCTCAGATGTAGGTTTGTTGATATTTGTAGCAGGAGGTTAATTAGCATTAGCAGAAGTATCAGCAGTTGCTTGGACTTACTCATAAGGTACTGCCTGCTCTCAGCAGTAGAGAGCAGAGGAAAACAAGTCAAAATAGTTTTTGTTCCTCTTACAGAAAAACCATTTACAAAAACAAACACAAAGTAATTGGATTCTTTTTTGTTTGCTCTCTGTTTCTCCTTTGCAGCAAAGTGTTTGATTTAGCTTCTTCTTTTGCTCCTTCCAAGTCCTACATGGTCTGAGCAGTAAGTTAGTTATAATTTCTTCTTGCCTTTTTTACGCCCTGCCCCTCTACCCCTTCTCCCAACCTCTAGTTGTTGTCATTTGCCCTTTAGGCAACAACTTTGTGAATAGACTATTTCATTTTCAATTAATAAGGGCTGAGTTTTTGTTGTTGTTGTTGTTTGTTTTGTTTTTGTTTTTTGGTACTGGGGATTGAACTCAAGGGCATTCTACCTCCGAGCTATACCCCCAAGGGCTGAGTTTTTGTAGGTAGTTTATAAGTCTGGGATCATATTGCTCCAAGGCAAACATCTATCCCTCTGATCACTCTTTACTATTTAAATCTTAGGAAGCTGCTACCTGTCACTGTAAGGGGGATTTGAGAAAATTTTTCCAAGGACAGAGGAGACTTCTACTCTCAGAGCTTCTAGGCTCCGGACACATCACAGAAAAAAAAAAAAAAAATTAAAAATGCATATGATTGTAGCAAAGAAGTTTCACTAGAAAATTAAAGGTGAAGATACTTTCTTAGAATGGAATGCAAGCTATATTATAGGTCTTCTAGATAGATAACATTTAGAATGTGCCTATATTATTGGTTTATGAAAGTACTTTTAATTGAAATGTGCTTTTGGGGTCTTGGCGTGTGTGTGTGTGTGTGTGTGTGTGTGTGTGTGTGTGTGTGTGAGAGAGAGAGAGAGAGAGAGAGAGAGAGAGAGAGAGAGAGAGAGAGAGAAAGGAGAGAGATTGAGACTGACTCTCAGTTTTCAGGAAAAAAGTAAGTGAAGACCAAGCAAGAATGGTCATTGAAAGGAAGAAAGATCTGAGTAATAAATGTAAGGGTTTAAAAAAATGGATTGATATAATTAAATAACTATAATTGGCAGAGACCAAATTTGAACTCAGGAATATCTAGATCAAGAATTGGGAAAATTTTAGTCATTATATTACCCTGTCTCCAATGATCAGGTGCCTCAGATCCTTCCTGGTATCAAAACCAGTAGTTGTATGATTCACAGATACTTTGAGGCAGAAATGACCAAGGGCTTGTCAACAAACAATAAATCATGCAATTGGAATTCTCTAGCTCTACCCTGTAAAAAATATTCATTAGGCAGGAAACTTTAGATTCTTTTAAAAGACAAGCAACTTCTTCAAATCCCTTTAAATGCCTAGCAAGTTAATGCTAGGAAATATGCTGTTTTCTCTTTCTTTTTAGTATATTCTTTCTCATCATAATGCCATCCTCAAAATACTTAACACATGGTAAATGAGGGGAAAATCCATATGAAAAAAATGTGGCAAGAATATTGAGGAAGTGATTAAGAACAGATGGATGTTTTGTAAGCACAAAAGAGCTTTAAAATAAATGAGGGCTCGCAAGAGGTTTGTAGGAATCAGTTAAGATCCTATCCAAATATGGAGACACATATGTAAAAGTCATAGCTGGGTGTAGTTTCATTTGTGAATCACTAGCAATAATAATATAAAGTACTGTTTGCAGAATGGCCAAATATAACTACTTATTTCTAATTATCATGTCACAATACTTTCTAGATACAATTTAGCCCTCATTTCCAACCCAACCATACCATTTCCCAATCTTATCAGCTGCCATCTAATAAGTCTACAAGATGATAAAGTCTGAGCAAGCACTTTATAAATCTCCAAAGTACAAGAATTGTAATAATCTGAATCGGAGACATGTGTTCACAATATACTCTACAACTCCCTCCTACTTTCCATTCATCCCAGTTAAAAACAGTTGGGGCTACAGTGGAGCATCTGTCAGGTCTAGATGAGGTTCCTGGATCAGAGAGAACACAATGGTCTTCACTAAGCATACACAACCTTAGGTGCATCTCCTGTATGGAAGTAGGAAGTGAATGAGAGGGTCCCACTCCTGCAATGCAACACCAGAAAGGGAATATGGATCCAGGTTCAATGTTGGAAAATGTAGCTACCCTACCCACTAGCAAAGTACAGCCAAGTAAATATAAATAAATCATTATTTTCTCCCAAACTGCCACCAGTGAGGAGAGGGATCCTGCAGTAGTGTCATCTCATTTAATGGATAGAAACAGAAATGTAGAGAGAGCTAAGGAAACATTATTTCTTTGTAAAAGTATCAGGAGTGAAAAGAGCAGTCATCAATTCTATTTGCTCTAAGATGTGGAGCAAAAGTAATTTACTGATAGTTCCTCAAGACATCTAGTTTTGGAATCTAGCATTTGGATACTAATAATATCTAATTCTTGAACTGACTTTGTGTGTATGTGTGGGAGGGGTACTCAGGATGGAACCCAGGTACTCAGGATGGAACCTAGGGGCATACTACATCCGAGCTAAACCCCTAGCTCTATTTTACTTTTATTTTGAAACAGAATCTCACTAGACTGATGAGAGTCTCACTATTTTCTAAGACTGTCCTCGAACCTGAGATCCTCCTGTCTCAGCCTCCCAAGTACTGGGATTGCAAGCATGCACCATCACACCAGACTTTTTAATTATTGAATTGCTACTTAGGGCTAGGTACTGTATTAAGAGCCATATGTATAACATTTCATTTAGTCTTGATGGCAAATTATGACAGTATTATTATAGCTCTCAGATATAAATGCTGAGGTACATAGAAGTTAAAGAATTTTCTAAAGATCAAAATAAGAAGCAGTAGACTGGGAATAAAGCCTAGCCAGTCAGAATGCAGAATCCAACAATATTCTTTTAGAAAATTTTACTGAACAGAAAGGATTATGGATTATCGCAAAATATTTCATTTTACTTTGTGAATTTGATATAGTATTCTGTATTTGAAGTTTCTGGTAAATAGGCAGGATTTTCATTTGCTGAGTTCCTTTTGCTTTTCCAGTAGAAAAAAATGACATTTGGGATATATAATAAATGTAACTCCAGGTATAATTTGGATATTTGATTTTACAACATTGTCCCTTCTGTCATACAGTCATCATAGGAGTTGTTATATCAAAGGATAATGGGCTCCCTTCTCTCCCTCATTGCAACAAAGTCACCTTCGGCATGTATGGTGGCAGTTCATAAACATCTGTAGGACAACATACATGCAAAAGGGATAAGTCACAGGTGAGAGCAGAATTATTAAGAACTTGCAAAATGTTATAATCAGGCTGTCTTGAAGTGGTCAGTGTGTTACTAGCCTCTTTCTCACTAGGGAGAATCAGAGTTCTGACACTTAAAAGCATGTGTTTTTCATGGAGAGGGGAGACAGAAATTTTAGAAAGATCTAGGTACAGTGGTACATCCCTGTAATTCCAGTACATGGAAGGCTTAGATAGGAGGATCAGAGATTTGAGGCCAGCCTCGGCAATTATGAGAAACCCTCAGCAATTTAGCGAGACCCTGTTTCAAAATTAAAAAATAAATAAATAAAAAGGGCTCCTGGGGGTGTTTTTAGGCGGTAGACTACCCCTGGGTTTAATTCCCAGTACCAAATAAAGAAATCACAGAATGAATGAGTTAATCCACAACATTTTCCTTTTCTGTCTTTCTGAAAAATTTCATATAATCTGCAATGCACTTTTGTTGATACTGTAAAGTTTCATCTGGAAAAATTATTGTCCTCATATCTGTATACTTCGTCTAATTTCCTTTGGTAGACATGTTTTACCATATGGGGTTCACTTGAAAACTGTTGCTTTAATCCATTGTTTAGTTTTTAGTTCTCTTGGAATTTCTACCTTGTAAGTTTTAACAAACGTACAGGAGTATAAGTAAAAAGTATACCTGGATTTTGAGTACTCAGTATTGAAAAGAAATACATTTATTTAGTCAATAATAATTAACCAGTTGAGACAGGAGGATCACAGGTTCAAGGCCAGCTTTAGCAACTTAACAAGACTTTCAGCAACCTAGAAAGCCCTTATTTCAAAAAGGGTTGGGGATGTAGCTCAGAGATAGAATGTTCCTGGGTTCAGTTTCCAGTACAAAACAAAACAAAAACAATAATTGGAGTACTGTGTATTCCCAAAAGTCTTAGGAACTATGAGATATGCAATAGAATTTTTGGCTTATCTCCTGCCCAAGAAGAACTGTCTAATACTCTCCCACTTCCCTAATTGCTTGGCAAGACAACATTAAGATTTTATAGCTTTTATTACAAAGGCTTTTGAGTGCTTGATGAATATCCATTCATCCATTCTGTAAACACTTACTGCCTGTTATGTACTATCTATGGGCAAGATCCAGCATATTCAATCCGGAGTATGATATGGTAGTAGAAATGGGAGCTAGGAGCAAAATATAGTTGATTTTTTAATACATTAAGTGAAAATGATTCCCTGAGTGACTATGATCTGAATTTGAATCTTCAGCCTACCACATATTAGCTGTGTGAAGTTGAATATGACATAAGCTCTCTAAGTTCCAGCTCCGTGTTGGTAGCATGAAATCCTTCATAGGACTGTTGTGAGGGTTGAATAACAAAGTGTATTAGGTACCTACCAACTGTCAATTGTCCAACATATCTTAGTTATCGTCTCATTTTTATATTAACCACATATAAAGGTAGAGCCAAAAAAAGCAAATTTAGGATGTTAATTATGGAGGAAGAAAGTGATTAAGATCTTTCTAAAAATGAGCCCTCTGTTGAAAGAGTCTAACTTATGTGACTAAGAGAAGGTCTCTCAAATAGGTCTAGCTTTCTTTCTCAGCCTCAACTCTTTAAGCCATACTCATCAGGGAGCATAAAACCCTGAAAATATTCTATTAAGCTCCTGATGTTTTTATCTTGTTTTAACCAAGAACACAACCCAACCATCAATTCTTGGGATCTTTTACTCTTTCATTGAATTAATGGACTTTCCCTTTCCAAGATAGATTAATAATTTTTTTCTTGTTTCTTTTTTTTTAATTTTTATTTTTATTCGTATATTGTCAGCATACATCTTTGTTAGGTACAAATTGATAATGATATATGTGCTCACAATTCTCATTTGACCCCTTCCCCAAATTCCCACCCTGCTCCCTCGCCCTCCCTCCCTCTCAAGTTCAGTTTAGTGAGTAACCTTGGTATACATTAGTGTGCCCACCCCCACCCCGTCCAACCCCTTCAGTTAAATCAACTTCTTTGCTTTCGAGGGTCTCTCCTTTTTCATCTGGAGACCCTCTTATGCCCCATCATCTCCCTAGCATCCACATATTAGGGAGAACATATGCTTCTTTACTCTTTGTGACTGGCTAATCTCACTTAACATAATGTTTTCACCATGTGCCAAGTCTTTATCCTTTGTCTTCAGAGCAGCACTCTGAACTAGTATTATATTTATTTTATACAGGTGGAAAGTGAGACTCTTAGCAGGGAAAATAAAAGTTCCAAAGTCCTCTGTCTACCATGGAGGTGTGAATCTAGGTCTGCCTTGGTATAGTGGTTATACTGTTTGAAATTGAAAGTAGTATTAGCTATTCATCATTCCAAGCAAATTCACCAAAAAAGGGAAGACAGGCATCTTTGCCTCTTCACTTCAAAGGCTCTTGAAATGATCAGTTGCTTAGCGGATACTCTCCTAAATTGGCTTATCCTATGGGAACAATTATGTAATAATTACTTACAAATGGCTACAGGGAAATTCTGAAGCTGGACTCTTAAATCTACAACTCCTAAAGAAAATAATTGCAAACATGACCATGGCTAAAGCAGATTTTTATATCTGTAGAAGTTATGCAAATATATGGAAAAAAATATATAGGCTGATTTATCTGTATAAGAACATATATACACATTTGATTGAAAAATGCCATTTAGTAAAAGATTATATCTTTTTTGTCCTGATAGAAAGATAATGCTGTCTATAAAATGAGAAGCCACATGAATGTGATCAGAGTAATCATATCTTGACAGACTTCAGTAGTTCTAATACCATAATGAGTTATTACAGATATAAGAAAAGACAAACTCAGTATCTCCAACTATACTCTCACAACAGAGAACACTCATGTGACCAGGTATGTGGGATTTTTTCCCCCACAGGATAGACGAAACAAATTTTTCAGATGATTCTGCAGCAGATCCTGCAGTGGATGCCAGCTAGGTGTCCTCTAATTCAATTCAATTCGGACACTATCAGATCCCATAGGCCGAAGGCTCAATTCCCCATTTCTGATGCCAATCACAAGATTCTGGTTGTTTTTAACCTGTGCTTGTGACCATCTGACTATTAATCATGGTTCCTACAGCCTTCTCCTTGGGATGGATTAATTTGCTAGAGAGCTGATTACAGAACTAAGGAAAATACTTACTTACATTTATGAGATAATTATAAGAATACTACAAAGGATATAGATGAACAGCCAGGTGAAAAAAATGCAAAGGATAAGGAATGGAACAGGGGAACTGAGTTTGCATGTCCTGTAAGGGGCACACCATCTTCCAAAATTCTCCATGAGCTCAGCTATCCTAAAGCTCCTGTAACCCTGTCCTTTTGGGTTTTTAACAGAAGCCTCACTGTGTAGGCATGGTTGATTAAATCATTGGCCATTGGTAATCAACTTAACCTTCAGCTCTTTTCCTCTTCCTGGAGCTTGGGGAATAGAGCTGAAAGTCCCAAACCTGTATTCATGCTTTAGAATTTTTAGTGACTAGCTGATAAAAGAGGATCACATGTTTGCGATCAGCCAGAGCAACTTAATAAGGACCTCCACAATTTGTGAGACTCCGTTCCAAAATAAAATAATTCTGGGGGTACAGCTCAAGGATAGAATGCCCCTGGGTTCTATACGTAGTACCCCCCCAATACATATACACAAAGGAATTTCTAATGACTATTAGTCCCCATCCTAAACGTACCAAAGGGTTATGAACCATCAACCATCTCATTAACATACAGAAGACACTCTTCTCACTGGAGAGATTATAAGTTTAAGTTGATGTCAATAAATTGGGTATAAACCAAATATATATTTTACAATATCACAGTTTTGGTTTTTAAAACACCATCAGTGAATTTTATTTGTAATGAAAATGAAGTATTTCCTAATCATTTAAAGAGTACTTCTTCCACTTTTCTGAAACTAAATACAGTTTCAATGAGAAAAAATAAAGTAAAACAGTAGTATCAATCATAAAATTGGATAGATAGAATTAATGTGTTGAGTATACTGACAAAAAAAATCATAAAAATCATTTTAAGTCCTGAGCTTATGGTATTTTACAGAAGGGATGTTAGTCTTTAAACAATAAATGTTACATTCATAGATGTTAAAAAGTTTTATACTTTCCTGGTGTCTAAAATATAAGTAAAAAAAAATAAACCATAGACATTATTTTTTACCATAATAGAGTAACTGGTATCAGACTAGCACTTCTGTGATTAATAATAATTTAAAACTGGATTAAATATATGAAAAACCTTTTCATACTTTGAACAAAGGATGGTTCATAAT
Organism: Graphiurus murinus; assembly: GCA_004027655.1. NCBI lineage: Eukaryota > Metazoa > Chordata > Mammalia > Rodentia > Gliridae > Graphiurus > Graphiurus murinus. The sequence continues at coordinate 23,984 of PVLC010007019.1, read as the reverse complement.
TGTGATCTCTAAGAAAAGAGAAATAATGAACTAATCCCTATGATTAAATTATTTTTAAAATTAATTAATTAATTAATTAATTAATTATTTTTGTCTGGGTGCATCTTCCAGATCTTGGTGCATACGAGGAAAAATCCAAACAAAGTAGAGCAGTTTCCCTATGTTGAAAAGGCAGATACTAGAGGCCAGGGAGTGAAAGGCATCTAGAATTTGTTGGACACAGGATTATATCAGGAAACTATATAAAGTTTAAGTGGATGTCAAGAAACCTGCGTTTGTGTTCAACTGAGTCTTTGTCTGAACGCTTGCATGTGTATATGTAGGATGAGATTCTGTAAGTCTAGGCATAGAACAACTTTCAAGGGAAAATGAGCTACAAGAGTACTACAAACAATACAACTAATAATGCACAAGTGATTTTGAAAAGCTAAAAGATAACACTAACTAGTCTAGATCTCAAAGAGGTTATGCTTTAAGAGTTTGATTAAACTCACCCTACAATCAATCCCCACCATGAAGCACCATAACAAAGCTTAAAATACATTTCAAAAGAATCGCAGAGATATGTAAGTTAACTAACTGACTAAATTAACCTAGAAAAAATACATCACTGATAGCAAATTACAAACACTTGATAATTTACTAATATAATATCAAACTTCCAATAAAAATGTGTTTGAATAAAACAGAAAAATATATTCATAGTCCAATATCAATCTCAACTTTGCTGAGGAGGAGAGACACAACAAGAAATCATTTATTTGCAACAAAATTGAATCATCCATTGATTCTTAAAGTACAAGAAATGCTGTATTTCAATATTGTTTCTCAATACAATAACCCTATTGCCCTAATAGATGAAAATCTAATGTATATAAATTTTCCTGTTGTCCTTTATCCCTTATATAATAAAAACAAATCAGGGTCTCCTTTAGATGAGACTAATAAGAATGAAACTTGTCCGTAAGTCACTGGGTCACCTTGTTCTTTCTGCTACATTAGCCTGTCTGGCATACATTTCTCCAGTAATCAAATATTTCTGTGGAAAGGCCCCAGAAATGTGCTAGCAGAGAACTCTGCTCATCAGAGTTCTGACTTCAGAGATTTTCCCTGAGTTTCTAGAGCTGTGGAGCTTAGGATACAGCTTCCAAGGACATCTATACAGCCATTCCACAGCAAAAATTCTAGGATACTTCGATGCTCTGCATGTGCAAATTAAAGAGTTTCACCATGGCTCACTTCTCCCAGTTTGTCAAATTCAATCACACCTTCTAACGTCAACCTATGTTCTTCTTTCACATGGACCACCTACTTCCATCCCTATTTCTTCTTGAACAATTCAAACTTATCATCTCCATGGGCCTACTGTTCCCCAAGGCCTTTTTTCAAATCTCAATTCAAAGTACTGGAAGCCCAAATCTTCAAGACAAGAAAGCATCAATTTGTTCTTTAAAAGATTATTTTCAGTGCTTCAGTGAGGTGAAGAGAGTAACAATAGCAATAAAAATGGGACAAGGTCCACTTTGCTAATGTTAAGTGATGGATTATTCTTTCTAAAACTATCTTACTTTGCTCAAGGTATCCATCACCATCTGCACTTCTGAACTTTTATTGGGTTATTGGTTAATCTATTCATATTGACAATTTAAATTATAAGTACATTTTCCAGAAAGGTCCCAAAATTATTGCACTATAATTTGAATTTGGATACTGTCCCCAAAAGGTCCATGTATTTAAAGGTTTGGTCCCCAGGATGCCGTAGACCTATAGTAGGCAGCACAAGCTTATTAGGGGTATGCTGTCAAGGAGACTGTGGCATTCCAGATTTCTCATCTTTTTTTTTTTTTTTTTTTTTTTTTTTTTTTTTTTTTTTTTTTTTTTTTTTTTTTTTTTTTTTTTTTTTTTTTTTTTTTTTTTTTTTTTTTTTTTTTTT
>PVLC010007019.1:0-21951 GCA_004027655.1 Graphiurus murinus | reverse complement strand
TCCTTAAAAGTATCCTGTGCCATGTATTTTGTTATAGTGATGCAAAGGTGATACTATATGTAGTAAATATTTTCAAAATATTTACTATATTCTATTCCTCTTTCTGTCATTTATTCTCCTTTCATTTATCTTCCAATGCCACATTTGAACATTTTTTTCTACACCTGCATCATCAATATATCTTAGTTTTACTTCATACTGAATCTAGTAAATAGAATATTGCTGTTTATTCAGCAAATTACTGTTTCCTTGATTCATTCACAGATTATTCAAATTGTACATATGTAGCATATGCACAGATAAATATTTCTGTATCAAATTTTACCATTAAATCAAATCCTTAATCTTGATAATATTTTGGTAAATATTATTGAATTTAAATGTCCAATAAACAAATAAGCATTTTTTCACTTTTCTTAAGTGAAAAAAATGTGGGAACCTTAAGTTCCCACATTGATTTTTCATCATCCAGTCACATGCACAGGAAGTTATTTTGAGTTCTACCCATATCATAAAATTTGGTTCCTGTATATGTTATTGTTACTTTTTATATAAAAAAAATATTTTAAACAGGAGATTAGGTTCAGGAAGTATGTCATAGATATAATAAGAGTTCTTAGGGTGTTAATATATAAGTGTAACATAAACTGATTAATGTAAAGAAGGTATATACATTATGGGAATATAAACATTGATCCTATTGCAATAACATAATTTCATAACATAGTCTAAACAAACACTATATTGGGTATTAGGCAGGTGGATTCTAGACTTGGCTTAGCCGCTTGATTCCAACATGCTAGATCATTGGTAATCTGACCAAGATGAAGTAGTTTTCAAAAATTCTTAAACAGTTTAGTCAATTTTCCACATAAACCCTTTAACAAAATCCATTATATTAAATAAGAAAAGTAAAGATGATCTAGCTGAAAAGGAAAGCTGAGAGCCAGGAGGTTCCAAAGAAGTATGTCCATCTATTTTTCTCTCAATTCTCTCTTTGTTTCCCACTAAAAGCAGTCATCAAAGTAACTCCATGGAATAGCCTAAAACCAGGAAACCAAATAGTCTTTAAAGTTCTTTCCAGCTTTAGCATTTTATGATAAACTGTATTGACTAAATGGATGACAAAACTTGAAATTTTGTTGTTACTTTTATTGTTGTTACTTGTTTTTTAACATAGAGTACACTAGAACTCCTTAGAGGAATGGGAAGCTATCCCTTTTCTCTGATCAATTATAGAACCAGAAGAGATCATGTCAATTCACTGCCTCGTGTCTATGGGGACATTTTGACAGGCAGACAGAATCAATTACCTGTGAATTTCACTAGAATAGAATGACTCCAAATTCCAACTCTTTGTGTATGTAAATATTTGAGAGGCAAGTTCTAATGAAGAATTTGTTCTGATCATTTCTTTTTGTGGTGGAGAACAGAAAGCAAAAAGATGAATGTTCTTTGAAATTAGTGGCAACTGATATAAAATTTAAGATCTGTTTGAAATGCAGAAAATGTTCAATCTCTACACCATCTGCAGCAAATTTACAGAAAACACTCCTGCATACCTTGTAACAGTTTTATGCCACGAACCAGGAATTACTCCAAAGTTACAATTACATGATGCAAAACAGGTAATTTTCACCCCAATCTCGTGTTTTCATTCCAGTTCTTAGTTAATGCTGTCTTGATGGTCGCTGTTTGATGAATCAGCTTTCCTGTTAACTAGAGGTGCAGGGCCATCATCTAATGAAAACACTCTGTATTTTATGACTCCCTGGGCTGCAGTTCTGCATATTAAAATAGAATTTCAATCTCACTGTTAGAAATAAAATCAAACCTAGCATCTGTGGTTTGAACAGAACTGAGAAAAATGCTGCTCATTTAATCTTAACAATATTTTTCATGCTAGACAGTATAAAAAAAGAGGGCCATGGATATAATTTTAAAATGCCTATAAATTAGAAATAAATTGGTAGAAATCAGCATAATAGTTCAGTGCATGGGTTAGTTAATTATATGTACAAATTTGCTGAAAGTTTTCTGTTCTAGTTAAAAGTTGGCCAAAATCTTCACAAATTAAGGCTTCCTGCTGTTCCTCAAATATCATTGGTAGCAGATCATTTCCATTCTTATTACTGTAGGGATTGAACCACTCAGATCACTCTTTCAATGTTTCTTTTATATGTAAGCATGATCGCACATCACATTTAAGAAGGAGAAATAATTTCATAGCTAAGAGTAAAATCATAGCAATAGGTTTGTAAAAGAATTAGACCCTCTTACATGGTTTTCACCAATCATGTTTACATAAAAACATACCAAGATCATAGAAAACTTGGGTAGTTTGCTTTATTAAATTTATATCTCAGAAACTAATTTAACCAGACATTTTGAAGTGCCCCCATGAACTGTGTGCTGCCAAATCCCTCTGACCATTACTTGTCTTTCAGGATTCTTGCTTATTTTGTAAAAAATTACCAGAATATCTACAGTATCCTGGGGTCTGAGAAGCCTTCTGATGGTGACTTTTGGACTGTAACTATTCTTGGTCACCCTATTTCATTGTTTTTGGTTTCTTTCTTTTTTGTGTGTGTGTATGTGTGTGTGTGGTACTAAGAATCTTGAACTCAGGGGCATTCTACCTCTAAAATACACCCCATATTTTATTGTATTTTTAAATATGGTCTCATTAAGTTGCAACATACTGTCCTTGAACCTGTGATCTTCCTTTCTCATCCTCCCAAATACTGGAATTACAGGTATGCACTACTGCATCCAACTGACACTTCCCTCCCTTTCTTTTTTTTTTTTTTTTTTTTGTGTGTGTGTGTGTATGTGTGTGTGTGCGGTGCTGGGAATTGAACTCAGAGGCATTTTAGCTATACTCCCAGTCCTATTTTATTTTTATTTGGAAATAGGATATTACTAAGTTCTTGAGGCTGTTTTTAAACTTGTAATTCTCCTGTCTTAGCCTCCCAAGTACTGGGATAATAGGTATGCACCACCACACCTGACTGACTACTCTATTTCTTACTGACTAAATATACGAAAAAGACTAATTGACTAAAAGTCCTATAGTTTCATTATGTAGAATATGTTTACTTTTGCTTAGGGAAACATTTACTATTGCTAATATGAATTGTCTTGAAAGCCAATACCATGTCATTTATTTTTACAACAAACTGTGATAAAAGAACACATGCACCATACACTAATCATTAAGATGCATTCATAAATTCATGGTATCAGTTCTGAATGGTCTCAAGAGATGTATGTTCCTAATTTAAACTAGGTAAATGGTTGTCCTCTTCTTTAGAGATGAATTAGTTCCTACAATGAGAAGTAAATGACTTTTGAAAAGTTACAGCATATGTTTGGCAGGTAGAAAAGCTGAGACTTAGGATATCTTCATCTTTTCTTTCTTTGATAAGTAGAAGGGATTGGGAAGTAAGGATTTAATGTGTATCTTCCAGAAAAAAAAAAAAAAAAAAAAAAAAAAAAACCTCTTGCCTATAGGTACCATTAACTATCATTTGTACAGACTGGGAAATTTTTGCTCAGAAAGGCTAGTTTTCTTATCAATTGTCAAACCATGGCCTATCCATTTTCAAGGCCAAGGATCATTGTAAAAAATTACAGTAGCCATCCCAAAATAATGTTTCAGTTATTAACAACTCTACTTATGATAAAGTAAATGAGAAAATTGTTGTAGCATATTATGAGGAAAAACACACTAATCATTTGAGTAACTTTCATGTCTTTATCAATACTCTATATAAACTGGTTTCACATTATTAAATATAGTCAATCCAGTAATTTTATGGAGCACTTAGAAAAATGTTTGCGTAGTAACTTAAACTCTATTGTGACTCTTATATGGAAGGATACAAAATAATGACATAATCCTCAGTCTCCATATGCTTAAGGTCTAGTTGAGAAAACTGAAAATGCGTTAAATACTGACTTATCCAATGTTAAGGTGTGTAAATTGGCTTTTAAATGCAGAAAAAAGGGAATGCATTGGGTTATGTTTCTGCATAGGATTCATGGGGGGTGGGTGGGTATAGGGTTTGGCTTAAAGTGCATATCAAAACAGGAATAAGATTATGTATGTGAGTATACTTGTGCTACATTTTAGATAAAGTGATAACTTTGATATAATGAATATGGTACAATCTCACAATTCTAATACTTAGATCTGAAATCCACTGTTCTGAAAATGGAAAGTTTTTATAACTCTCTTACTGATAAAATAGGATCTAAATTGATATAAGGATCTTAATTATTGTATTTATGTATTAAGTTGAAAAACATGTTTATTTAGAGATGCTTCATCAGGTTACTAGATTTGTTACATAATGTACATATATGCCTCCATTTGTATCTTTCTAAGACCTAAAATTTTAGACTTCTAACTTAGACCACAAGCATGTTTGGAAAAGGACTATGAATATTCATGGGAGTGAAGAAGAGGGAAGAACTAAGACATGCAGAAGGCCAGAATGGATAGTAGAAAAAGAAGTAATTATGTAGAAATTTCAAGATAGGCTAATGCTAGAAATCTATGCAGAGTAGGCATTCAGTGGGTATCAGTGATTTTTCAGGTGGGTGTAGCATGGTAAAGTGATATATTTAAGGAAGAACTGACTAGCAATGTATTTAATGTAGATGAAAGAAAATTTTAAAAAAGCAAAATCAGAAAATTATTGTAATACTTCTCTACTTTCCAACTATAAGATAAGCTAAGCTTTCTGAAGTTTTATTTTCCAAGATAAAACAACTCTAATGGTAGACCTATATTATAAGGGCATTGAGACATATATTATATTATTATTATTATTATTATTATTATTATTATTAGGATTGAACTCAGCATTCTGGGCATTCTACCTCCAAGCTTTACCCCCAGCCCTATTTTAGTTTTTTAATTGGAAACAAGATCTTGCTAAGTTGCTGAGAACCTCACTAAATTTCTGAGGCTGGATTTGAACCTGCAATCCTCCTGTCTCAGCCTCTAAGTACTAAGATTACAGGCTACACCACCATGCCTGGCAAAGACATATTATAATAGAGCTTCTGATTCATTTCATAACCCATTTTCTTCAAACAGCCATGTCCATCATCACTAAGTGAGCTAATTATTCTTCCCTTTGGATGTATTATACTTGCCACATGGATTTCCTAGCAAAGAATATAATCAAACCTTTTCTAGAAGGAGGAAGAAGGGGATGAGGTGGGAATTGAGGAAGGACTAAACAAGTGATGAGTGTATGCATACCTCTACCAATCTGTGCTCATCATGATGAATGATTACAATGTACCAATAAATTAAAAAAAAGTTTGATTACTTTCATTAACCAAAAAAGGTATTTTAAGGAGAAATAGTTTGCTTTATCAGAGGATTTGCTAGAGAGATTTTTTTAATATTTTAACAAATGAATGTCTCTATTGAAAGCTCTATTTTCACTCTTCCACTAAAAAATTAAATTGCCTTACTACTTAATTAAGCATTTAGCAAGCATGGAGCTGTTTATTGCATATGTAAAGATAAAAGACATAATTCCTATGCTCTTGGATGTCACAGTCAACTGTCCTAGGACTAGATTCAGCTAAGCACACAAGGTCACCTTACTGGAATAGGCTCCTGCCCTAAATAATGGACATAGTCCACTTGATGACCCTAGAGTTTCCCTGCTAGTGGCGTTTAAGGGAATGAGCCATAAAGTTAGATTTTTAGTACAACATTTAAACTGCTAGTAAGTTTGTGACCCTTGGACAATTTCATTTTCTATTTCTCCATTTTTCTAATTTATAAAATGAAGATAATATCTTTCCTCTATAGGATCATTGTGATGATTAAATATGTGTAAGGACTCAGTGTGGATAGAGACAATACTCAACACATATTAGGTGTCTTTCTAAAACCAATGGCTCATGCTGGTTTTCTCTATCCCTCCCATTCCTATGGCTCTCTCGCTCCTGATGTCATATCTTCTGACTATCCTATTTGCTTATCCATTAGGAAAAGAACAAGTAAACTCTTATTAAGATATTTTAAATGATTTTCTACCACAACACTTATATTGAATTGGGTCAATACAGATGAACACATGCTTAAAATGTAATAACAAAAAGATATTAATTGCTTACTTGGCATCCAGTTAATTTAGTAAATGTTTTTGCATGCATTTTCTCATTTTCTTCTTATAATTACTTTAAGAGGGAAATGCTATTACTTTTTCCTATTGTGTACACAAAATATAGAAAACTCAGCTTTAATAATGTCTCTTAAATTGCAAGTCTAATAAGTGATAGCATATTCAGATGCAGATACACCTGACTTCAAAATCACTGCCTTGCCAGAGATATAGTATAACTCTGACAACTCCCAAAGGACTCCCATGCTTCAGATACTTTATTCTAAGTTGTAAATTCCACTATATTTGTTCCCTATTGTTTCTGTAGCAATTTACCACTCTCTTAGTGAGTTAAAACCACAAAAATTTATTCTCTTATAGTTTTGTAAGCCCAACTTCATTTCAGCTGGGCTAACGTCAAGGTATCAGCAGGGCGAGTTCCCTCTTGAGGTTCTGAGGGGAAAATCTGTTTCTCAGCCTTTCTTAGCTTCAAGTGGCTGCCTGCATTCCCTGGTTTATACTCCAAAGTACATCCCATTATGTCTGTACTTGAGCTATCACATCACCTTCTCCTCTGACCTGACACCTTGGCCTTCTTCATATAAGGACCATTCTGATGACATTGGATCCAGCAGAATAATTCAGAAAAGGCTCTCCATTCCCAAGTCTGAGTCACATTTGCAAGGTTCTTTTTGCAATAGAAAGTAACACCCACAAGTTCTAGGAATTAATTCCTGATCATATTTGGGGAGTCATTCTTCAGTCTGTCACAAACATTTCACTTATAAGTCAGATTAACTTTAAAACTACATGGATAGAAAAATTACTTTGGGAAAAATCTATTGGAATTAAATATTGTCTTATAAATCACTATTATCTTTGAATCATAATAGAAATTTTGTGATTTACCCTTATCTACTAAATTGGAAAAATATCTTTCCAAGTATTGAATAGCACAAAGATACTTAACAAATAAGACAGTATGAAGACAAGACTATTGAAAGCATAGTATTTTTCTGTACATAAAACAATAGATTTTCCTCTAATACATTCCTGTTAATGGAACAGATGTATTAAAAGAATAGCATTTTCAAGTAACAAGGTTATCTATTACTTAGGCTGCTTCTGCACTCACTTTCTTCTATTTCTATTTAAATACAATGCATTATATTCATATTCAGCAGTATTAGCCACAGTTAACAATGTACTTGTTTATCTGATACAAGGTTAATGTGGTATCAAGGAATTTCATGGAATTAGAATTTCTTGCTATTGAACAAGAATTATAACAACACCATCAAAGGTTTTGTGTTAAATGTGATACAAAGAGAAGAAAAAAAACATTTTCAAAACTAATATAAATAAGTAGGGAATATTCCAATAATGACTTTCTTCACATGATATTTCATATTGTGCAGATTATGAACTGGTCCAGCATGCCAGAAAACTATATCTTTAATTGGTCTTTATACCCATCTCCAACTCTGAAAGATATTAGCTAATAAAGGAGAGCATGGCTTGCATTATTTAGGACCTGAGTAATTAGCAAGTCAGTCTCCAGACAAAACTGATATGCTTTATTATTGGAAAAATCTAGGCTACCACATTACATCTTCACTCTGAAAAAGCACTGAAGTAGCAGAGATCTGCTGCAGTATCTTCTCATCTGAATTGTTTGCAATGTACAGCAAACTTGTTTCTCTTTAGTTTGAATTAAAATAATGGTCTCTACCAACTGGCTAAGAAACATTAATGCCTTCATTTTCCTTTGGGACAAAAGAAACGAGTTTATGTATCACAAACCACATCTATTTCTTAGTTTCTCATTCAGTAATAGCAGCATTTGCTATCACATGCGCTGAAATTGTAAAGTGCTGACCAAGGAAAAAAATAAATTAAAAGGAAATTAAATAGTCTCTAACAGATGAACAGAGTCAATTAGTTATGAACTTTTGTAAGGTAAAAATGCAGTCTGTGGTGGTTCAGGTTTTTGTTTGTTTTTGCTTGTGTGTGAGTATGTATGCACATGCGTAAACATCTATATTAGAAACACAGGAAACTCCTATACCTCCTAAGAAGGCAAACATTGAATGGATAACAGGTATCAGGTGCAGCAAAAGCTTTTTCAATTAAACACTAGAGTATACTCTAACCATGGTCCCATTTTCAGAGGGGGACTGAAAAGGGTATCTGTCCTTTGACTATAACGTCTTATTTTCAGTGAGTTGGACTCTAAATTAAATTGACCTCAAGAACTGAATTCTAGGGCTGGGGAGATAGGTCAGTGGTAGAGTATTTGTTTAACATGTGCAAAGCACTGGGTCTAATCCCTAGCACCACAAAAAAGAACAAAAAAAAAGTATTGACTTTCTACTAAGTGCAAAACTCCTGAGTCTAAAGATAAATTCTAGATTATGTAAGACAGCCTTGGCCCATCGTTCATATACAGACTAATAGTTATGCCTTGTAATTTAAGAAGCATTGGGAGACTTTAAAAAGGGCATTAGCCTATGACTCATTATCTCAAAAATAAATATCATAAAAATGAGAGAATTGTGATCATTAGGAGACAAGAGACAACAAAATGTGTGGAATCTGTTGATTTGAATTTAAAAAATAACTTTTAAAAAGATGATTTTAAAAGACTCCAGAAAAAGTGGACACAGACTGGGTGTTAGATGTAAAGAAAGTAACCATTTGAGTAATGTTATGTATATATGGAAATGATCAACGCCAATCTCAATGACATGTACAGGGAAAGGGAGGGAGGATGTTGGGATCCAGAAGGAAACGCAAAAAGTACTGTGTGCATGTATATTCCTATTACTCTCTAACTCAATATGATATAAAATTACAATGCACCAATAAAGGTATACAAAAAAGGATTAATACTGTAGAGGAAAATTATGTAGTCTAATTGTTTTAAAGAAAAACAATTAACTTTAATTGACAGGTCTGGTTTGGGTCTTCCAGTAAAATGACCAGTGACCCAACAATTAGGTAATGTTACAAATATCAATCTGCATTTTGTTGTCAATTAAAAAATTACATTTTTATTCCTCCCCCCCAAAATATGTTTTCATTCCTTTAGACTTAGACTATTTGGCCTTTCTGTTTCATCCAAGGTATTGGAAAGGAACAGATTGAGACCACAGGCTGTGGCATCTATGCTTTGACTTTGTGTTACTGAAGAAACCCTGAGATTACTAATTATCATTGCCCATGAAATAAAAATCATATTTGTATCTAACATCAGAATTATGGAAAGGATTAATAAGAGAGTGGTCCCACAATGCAAATAGTTTAGAAGAAACAAAAAGATCATCTAAAAATAGATATCTTAGAATTAGGAGCAAAGGTTGAAGTAGCACAAATTTTCCATTACACGTGCTTTCTACTTCCTGTCATATAATGTGTGGAGGAGGCTTAAATCAGGAAGGGAATGTACTGTGGATAATATCCAAATCAGAAGACAGGATTTGAAAGTCAGGGAGATTACAAGTCTTGCTCCCCAGTGTTCCAAGCATCAAGACATCAAAAATGTATACCCAGTAGTACTGTAAGTTGAAATGATGTATTTCATATTATTCCAGTGACTCAAAGAACCTAGCCACATAAAAATTACTTTTAATACTATGAACAGGGAAATAATATAGATATTATCAGAGAGATGTATACTGGAGGCTTACAGAGATTCAGAAGAATAAGAAACAAGTTCATGCCTGGGAGAACAAGGAAGGCTTTATGCAAGAAATAGCCTTTGAAATGGGACTCCAGAAGAAGGCTTGTGAGATGCATCTGAGGTACATGCATCTGAGAATAAAAGAATATGTCAAATGCAGGGAGAAGTAGGAAGAAAAGTAAGCAGACTCAGTATTAACAATGAGTATCCTCCATCTCTCCACTAATGTTGGACAGTAGATCCTGACAAAATCTCTAGTATACTTCTTTTCTAGATTTGATTTAAAAATTCAAAAATGTTTATTTTTAAGTTATAGTTAGTTTAATATTTGAGATGTTGTTTATTTATAATGAATCACACATATTTAAAGTGTGTAATATAACATGTTTTGACATGGGTATACAACTGTGAAATGAATATTACACTTACGATAGTGAGTATATCTTCGGAATTCCTGAAAGTTTTCCTATGTTCCTTTAGAATCTATGACCCTTAATGCCAAAAGACTAGTACTTTGTTTTCTGTCACAACTAATTAGTTTGTATTTTCTAAAGATTTATATAAAAGGAATTATACATCTTGGACACTTTTATGTCTGGTTTTTCCACCTAGCGAACATATTTTTAGATCCATATTGTGGCATATGTCAGAAATTTAATCTTTTTTACTGCTAAGCAGTATTTTATATATGAGCAATATATTTATATAAATCATATAAATATTGTATGTTATCAAAATTTATATGACATAAATGATATATTTATCAATAGAAACAACATGCTATTTCCATTAGTGACTAAACAAAATAAAGCTGCTATAAGCACTCATGTGCAAATTTTTATGGACATATGTTTCATTTTTCTTTGGGTAAACAAGAGTGGAATAGCAGGCTTATATGGTGGCTATGTGACTAACATTTTAAAAATTGCTTATTTTTCCCAAAGTGATTGTGCCACTTTTCTATTCCTATCAGCAGTGTATGAAAAATTTTGTCATTTTTTTATGCTGACTAACATTTGGTGTTGTCCATTTATTTAATTTTATTCATCTAGAAAGAGTATAGTGATATTTCATTGTAGTTTTCACTTGAATTTCTCTTGTAACTAATAATGTAAACAATCTTTTTTATGCATATTTCCATGGATTTACATTTTTTGTTGAAATGTCTATTCAAATATTTTGCTAAATTTTTAGTAGGTTATTTGATTATGGGTGAATTTTTAAATGTGCACCAAAACTGCAATAAATAAATAAATAAATAAATAAATAAATAAATAAATAAATAAAAACTCAGATTTATTCTGAAGTATTTTGGATTTCTTTTATAAATGATAAGGTCATTGTAAGTCCATTCCACATAGTAAGGACAGACAAGAATGACATAAAAAGACACAAATAGGACTTCTAGAGATGAAAACTCTATCATATGCTAATTAATATCATGAAAGTGATTGAGGCAATATAACACTGCAAAGAAATCAGCCCTACAGAGCCGGGCGTAGTGGCACACACTTGTAATCCCAGCATTTGGGAGGCTGAAACAGGAGGATCCGGGTTCGCTGCCAGCCTCAACTACCTAGTGAGGCCCTCCGCAACTTAGTGAGACCCTGTTTCAAAATAAAGAATAAAAATAGGACTGGGGGTGTAGCTTGGAGGTACAATGCCCCTGAGTTCAATCCCCAGTACCGCAAAAAAAAAAAAAAAAAAAAAAAAGAAATCAGCACTACAGTGAACAGAAGTAACAATAATGTGTATCCTTGCCTTGTTCCACATCCTAGAAAAAAACTTTTTTTTTAGTTTTTCACTACTGAATATGATGCTAACTGTGGGATTTTCATACACATGGCTTTGTTAATGAGAAAGATTTCACTTGCTGCAGTTTGAATATGGATAGTGTTCACCAAAGTCCATGTGTTAAAGGCCTGGTCTGTAGGGTGGCACTTTTAGGAAATGCTGTGGATCTTCTGCTGTTGCATCATCTGGGGCAGCCTTAGGTTAATGGAGACATGCCTTCAAAGAGGGCTCTGGGACCCCATCTCTAAGTCTCTCTCTTCTTCCTGGCTTTAAATATAAGAAGTTTACTTAGCCATGCATTCTCATTAAGATGAGCCATCCTTGCCAGAGGACCAAAGCCTTAGAGACTTCCAATCTTGGAGTGGAATTTTCAGAATCATGGGCCAAAATAAACATTTTTCTCTTTACTTGCTCAGCAATTTTGTTTGATGTGATGCTAACTAATGCATCTCTATATCTTATTCCCTGAGGATTTTTTTTAATAATAAAGTGTATTGGATTTTGTCAAATGCCTTTTTGCAATTATTGAGGCAGTCATAATTTTTATTCCTACATTCTGTTAATATGAAGTCTTAGCCAGAGCAATTTGGCAATAAAAATAAATAGAAGGCATCCAAATCTGAAAAGAAGAAGTAAAATTGTCTCTGTCTACAGATGACATGATTTGGTTTATAGAAAACCCTAAGTTTATAAAAACAACTGTTAGAATTAATAAATTCAATAAAGTTCCAGAGTTAGTTACATATTCAATATACAAAAATCAGTACCATTCCTATACACTAACAACAAACCATCTGAAAAAAACTAAACAATCTCATTTATAATAGTATTAAAAGTAATAATATTCTTAGGGAAAAAACTAAACCAGGAAGGTAACAGACTTGTACACAGAAAATTATAGAACACTGATAAAAGAAACACACACACACACATACACACACACACACACACACACACACATACACCCACATGCAAACAGTAAAACATTCTATGATTATAGATTAAAATAATTAATAATGTTAATATTGCATTAATTATTGCAATACTACATTGTTGGTTCAATGTAAGCCTACCAAAATTCCAATGGAGTTATTTCCAGAAATAGAAAATGTATCTTAAATTAATTTTTAATTGTAAAAGACTCCACATAATCAAGGTAATTTTGAGTAAAAAAAAAAGTCTGAAGAATCCACTTTCTAAATTCAAAACATATTACAAGAATGCAGTAATCAAAACAGGATGATACTAACACATGCACACATATAAACCAATGGAACAGAAAATAGAGCCCCCAGAAGCAAACCCAGGCACATATGGCCAATTGATCTTCAACATGGATATCCATAATACACAGTGGGGAAAGGATAGTTTCTTCAACAGACAGTGTTGGAGAAACTTGATATCTACAAGCAAAAGAATAGGATTAAACCCTTATATCTTACAACATACACATCAACTCAGAATGAGCTAATGATTTAAACATAAGACATTAAACTATAATGTACCTAGAAGAAAGCATAGGTGAAAAGTCTTGTATATGATCCCAAAAGCAAAGGCAACAAAGCAAAAATAGTAAAATTAGGACTTCATCAGTTTCTACACAGTAAAAAAGACAATAAAAGTTAGAATGCAATCTCCAGAATGTAATAAAATATTTTAAACCAGATATTTGATAAGGTGTTAATACTAAAAACTACAAAGAGCTCCTAAAACTCAATATCAATACAGGAATAGATAATCTAATGAAAAACTAGGCAGAGGAACTGAATAGATACATCTCAATATTAGGTTATTATCTAATAGGTATATGAAAAAGGTACTCAAAATTACTAATCATCAGGGAAATGTAAATCAAAACAACAATGAGATATCATTTCATACTTGTTAAGATGGCTATTATAAGAAGAAAAAAGTTAACAATAATTGACAATGAATAGAAAGAGGATGCCCCGTACACTATTGGTGGGAAGGTAGATAAGTACAACTACTATGGGAAAAAAACTACAGAGGAACCTCAAATAACCAAAGATAGAAAAGTCACATAACCCAGCAACCCCACTTCTGGATATATATCCAAAAAACTGAAATCAGGATATTGATGATAAATCTGCCATAATGTTCATTTCAGTATTATTCACAATAGCTGAAACAACCTAAGTGCCTATTGATGATAAATGTACAAATAAGATGTGGTATTTACATGTAATGAAATAAAATTCTTAATGAGGAAGAAAATCCAGTCATTTATGACAAGATGCATGAAACTGGAGGACATTATACTAAGTGAAATAAGCCAGACACAGAAGAACAAATACTGCCCAATGCCACATACAACAGTAAGCTTGAAGAGTCACACTCGTAAGAGCAGAAAAAAGAATGGTAGTTTCCCATAGGAGACAGAAAATCAGAAAGCTATTTGTCAAAGGGTACATAGTTTTGGTTATGCAAGAACAATAGGTCCTGGAGATCTACTGTATAGTATAGTGCCTATGATTAGCAATACTGTATTGGTTGCTTAAGTACTTGGTAAGAGTGTAGATTTTAAGTGTTTTTATCACAAATAATAATAACAATAATTGATAACAATAATAATAGTAATTAAAGACGATAGAAACTTTTAAGTCAATTAATATATTTAGAACATAAATTGTGATGATGGTTTCATAGGTATACACTTATTTCCAAACTCATCAAGCCATATATATTAAATATATACAACTTTTTATATGTCCGCCATACCTCAAAAATATTTCTAATAAAATATTTTCATTGGTCAAAGATGACATTAAAGCATTCTTATAGCATATAAGAATTCTAAATAAAGGAACTTTAAAGTAAAGTCACATAGTAAAGAAATGATAACTAAGTGGGCAAGTATATAAAATTTTGAATTAGTATTTAAATACTTTTTAAAGTAATTTTTATTATAACAAAATGTTTAGTATTTTGGGTGTTGGGTATTTTGTATTCTTATCAATCTTCTTGAGCTTTTCTTCTGGAGCTCAGGTAAATTACTTGAAAATAGTTTTATTATTTTGGATCTTGTAGTTAAAGTTCCTTAGTCTTCACCAGAGTTAATTATTCCTCTCTAAAAGGCAAGTCCCTTCTGAAGACTTTACCAGGGCCTCATGAATAATGAATTTATCCAGTACAGCTGGCACGAATGGCACTCTGAGATCTCTGAACAATATTCTCTCCAGTTATTTTGGATGTTTTTTTCCTCTGGCCACATGTAATTTCCTTACACCCATCAGTGCTATAGAAATATAGATCATCATCATGAAGGACTCAGTAGAGCACGGTGCATTGTCTTTTTATTCAGCTTTCCTCTCTCCAGTCTTCTTCCATCCTCCAAACCCTGCAATTTGGTTTCTCACAGCCCTCAGCTCCATCTCAATTTTGGGTATCTTCACAGTTTCACCTGGGATCCCCTTCTTATGAAGTAGCTTGGAAACTCTCTTAGGGCATTAAGCTTAAGCAATGGTAGAGGTAGAACCCCCCTCAGCTGTTTGATTTTTCTGTAATGGTCACTGGCCTTCATTGTCTGATATACAGCTTCTTGAAAACTTGTTTCATAATTTTGTCTGTTTGATTCTGGTTTTGTTTGTTTGTTTTTAATGAGGGAGAGCATATCCACCTGGTCCTTGTTATTCCATTGGTCAGAAGTGCAGATCCTGAACACTTCAATAGAGTGACCTTACACTTTTCCCAATTCTGCAGAAACAATTATTCTTATTGGGAAGGGAAATTCCAGACTTCTTTTGGATCAATTTTAGCACAAGAAGGGATAGAAAAATCTCTGTTCCAGGATGTGGATTATATACCCCTTTATCATCTTCTCCTGTTACCCAATACCAGCATCCCCAGAAAGGAGTGGCTTGCTGATCAGAATATGAATTCTCTGCAGAAAGAGGAACAGTGGGCAGGGGAGGTTTGTGGGAGAGACCCATGTAATTATCCTCCTTATCTCACCATTACTTTTTTATTAATTGGTGCATTGTAATCATACATCTTTGTCAAGTACAAGCTGATAAAGGCATACATGCACACATTTCTCATTTAACCCCTTCCCCAATTCCCACCCCACTCCCTCGCCCTCCCTGCTTCTCAAGTTCAGTTTAGTGATTGACTTTGATATATTTGTGAAAGAATATCATGTGTATTAGGGTGACCCCCCCCCATCCATCACCTTCAGTTAAGTCAACTTCTTTGCTTATTTAAACATATATAGTTATCTTGACTGATCTTTTAGGACTATGAAATATCTGCAAAGCTTTATGTCTTAGTATATCTCTACTCAGATCCCATGCTTTGTCTAAAGTGAACTTACTCCTTTAAAGAGGCCCACACATTCCTACTTCTATGTCTTTGGTTAACTTTCCTCGGCCAGAAATTCCTTCTCCAGCTCCTCTGGTAGTCAAAAAGCCACAACCTCTTTTGTTTCCTAAAATAGAAGATGAATCACTTTTAAATAAAATTTCATAATATATTACTAATATGACATTTAAGACCTTTATAACAATTTCTGTATTAGAATTTTTTATTATATCCTTTAGGGTAACAATCATTTACTTGAGAGAAGTTCTAATGTCTTTTTCTTTTATGTGTATTATGCAATGCTCAGCACAGTATTTTAGGTAAGTTCTTTTTTGGTGCATTATAATCATACATGTTTATGAGGTACAGGATGATGTATACATGCATACATCACTCATTTACCTCTTCCCCAATTCCAACCACCCTCCCTCCTTCTCGTGTTCAGAACTGAACTAAATTTGGTAAATTTCTACTCTAGCATGGGAATACATTTTGTATTTACAAAAAGAATTGATTGGGAAATATTTCAGCTACACTTGCCAGAATTTATCTATTCCATTAAATGAAAGGCAATTTTGCAGTAACCACGTAGATACTTAATATTTCTTTTCTATAGAATAAAGAAGTTTAAGTTTTCATTTAATGATAAAGATCAAAACAAAGGAAACTATCAGCAGTAATAGTTCCCATTATAAAGAAAAAAATTATTTGGCTTTTAATAAAGGATAGACTAGATTACCATGGTAGAAAAATAATAACCAGCAGTAATTATTCTTTCCCTAAATCTGACCAAATTTATATAAAAAAGAAAAAGCTGTTGAGTGGCTACATTGTCAAAAATGAGGAGAGTGACTTATCAAGTTAATCACAAGAAAAAATCAAATTTTAACTTTAGATAAAAAATGTGAGTCAAATTTCTCATCTAGCAAGAGAAAATAGACTATTTTGTGGGGCTGATTTCTGAGCTTCTTAGTGTAGGTGGTTTTCTTGCATTCAAAATAAAGATGGGTGGGTTCCCTTACTTGATATTATGCCTCATTTCTGTCAAATTCACAACAAAATTCTGTCATTCACATAGGACTCACAAAACTTGGCACGTGACAATGAGTTTCCATAATTAGGGAAAACGGGATTTTCTAATGGTTATTGGAAAGAATTACATCAAGAGTGAGGAAGCCAATGAAAAAGGCCTCAATGTGGCACAACTATTTAGTATTTATACAAGCTACAAACAATGTTAAATGCTATATATTACTCTTCCAAAGCAGTTTTGATAAAAAATAGTAAGATAGTAAACAACTACTGAATATTTATGCAAGCTACAAACAATGTTAAATGCTATATATTTACTATCTCAGTTAATATTCATTTAAAAATGCTATTATTGAAACCTACAGAAAATGACTCTGGGACATCGAGAGTTCCAGTAAAATTTTTCAAGGCCAGCCACACAGCTGTGAAAAGAGTTACTCAGAGCCTAAGACTGGAAGATGTATTTAATCATAGAGCTCAAAAATAAAATGGGTAAGTTTACTAGTAATAATGGGCAACACGCAGTGAATGTTTATATGCTAGACACTCTCCTTAACACCTTACATATTTCAGTTCTTTTAGAAGATATAACAACCTATGAGTGAATACCATTACCAACCCTGTTGTTACGAGGACTATAACAAGCCATACAGAGTTTAAACACTTACATGCTCAATATCACACAGTTGCTAAGTGCAGCCCAAGGGTTCAAGTTAAACTGCCACATCCTCAGAAAATGCTATTTTTCAATTGTCTATTTTTTTTTTGGTGTGTTTGTGTGTGTGTGTGTGTGTGTGTGTGTGTGTGTGTGTGGTGCTGGAGATGGAACCCAGTGGCATTATACCTCCAAGCACCTTCACTCCTATTTTATTTAAAAATTGGGTCTTAATTGCTGAGAACCTTGCTAAGTTGTTGAGTCTGGCTTTGAACTTGCAAGTCTCCTGTGTCCGCCTACCAGGTACTGCATGCATCACCACACCCAGCTTGTTCAAGCTTTTGACAGTGGGCAACAAGAAGCTTCAGGATATATTCTTTGTCTTAAACAAAATTAATCACAATATTGAGGTTTGGTTGAAATAGGAAGATCAGTGGAAACAGGTAAGAGACTTTTGAGGTTATACAGGCATGAGATTATAAAATTATTTTCATAATAGTAGAAATTAAAAGAAAAAGAACTGATTTATATTACAAATTAAAATAAAGAACAATAACAATTTTCCAACTGGGTTTGAGGAATGAAAATGCCTACAAGTCTCTGAGTTGTGCAGAATGCTGAGCTATGGGCAGTGACAACTTTCTATGCCTCCTCTGTAAAATGAAATCTGTAATAGGAACCAAATACCAGTACTTGAAGGGAGGCTGAGACAGAAGAATAGCTAGTTCAAGGCTCAGTAATTTAGCAAGATCCCAGAAACTTAGTGAAACCTTGTTTCACAATAAAAAATTAGGGTATATCTCAATGGTAGAGCTCTGCTGGATTCAATCCCTAGTACTACACACACACACACACACACACACACACACACACACACACACACACAAATGTATGTACATTACACTTTGTTAAGTCAATAAATGAAACACATAGTCAACAAATAGCATTGCTATTATTAATACTAACGTTAGTATCAACTTCATAACTTTTATTATTCAACCATCTAAAGATAATATTATAGTCTATTATTGATGAATTTCTTCAATTTAATATGCAGAAAATAGTACTTTAATTTTCACAAGTATTTATAGATATTCATGATGATCACCTCAATCTAATAAGTTACCACACAAATAATATGCTTATGTTGATTCTAATTATGCAAATAGAAAATGTTGATGCATTGCCATATATATGTATCCAAAACATTCTATATTTATATTTTGTTGAGCAATAATAATTATTTATTACCCTGTTGTTTAAAGTGTTTTCTTTTGCTACGTGGTATGAAAAGAGCAGTTCTGGTGTGTTACAAATTTGATTTAAAGACACAGTGACCTTTAGTAATTTTTCCTTCAGTTTCAATGAGTGTATTGAATAATACAATGGAAAAGGCATTTCCCTTGACAGATATTTATTATAGTAAAAAATGCTGAGGTTACAAAATGTTTTCAAATGTTACCATACAAATATTATTTTAGTACATACATTTCTAGTGTAATGGTATTTGCCATCTGGCATTCTTGCAAACATGTCTTCTTTCTTCACACGCTGTACATCTTTTTGCCCGTCTTTCTCAGTTTATGTCTATTCATAATTAATCTCTAGGTTCACGTAATAGGCCTCTCCTGCATGTTCTCTCAGCTAAGGAAACAAGTACTCAAGAGTGTAACATCATAGGCAGGGAACAAAGGATTCACATTCCACTCTCTGTGTTAGAGAGCACTGATGTGATTCTCAGGAGCCAAGCTTCTTAGCAACGAAACGAAGGATTTACAGCCCTACAGCTTTCTCAGCTACCAAAGCTCTTGAAGGCTTTCAAGAGCTGACCTTCTTGCAAAGGGCTGGATTCTTTTAATGCACTCACTTTCAAAAGGTAGCATACCTGTTTCTCTAGTGTGATGTGGATGCTATTAAAAGGGAGTTTCCATGGATACGGACATCAGTGGGAATGAAACAGGATTGTCCTCTTTTCAGACTCATTGTTGCTCCAAATATTCCTAAAACCTAGATCATGTCATCCTTTTATTCACCTTTCTTGTGGCCAGCTTCTTATATATAAAGCATTGTCAAAGGTAAGTAATTAATACCTATCTAACTGCATAAGTTCAGAGAGTGAGGTATTTGTGAGAAATGTCCTACACAGGTTCATGGAGAAATAAATGGTCAGCTAATTACTAAAAGTTCATTGAGTGTGAATTTTGCCATGGCTCATGCAAATATGACTTTAGAGAATATACACTTAGCAGAGATACCATCCAGTTCTTTCAAGCAATACAAAACTTGCAAATTTAGAACCTTCATTAAATAATGCAGATTTTAAATTTTATCAATACAGCACTACTCTCCCCTTCTCTTTCTCTCTTGCATTTTGGGCAAGTTAATTTTAAATATATATTATGCCCTATAATCACGTATTTCTGGGATACTATGATCAAAATACAGAAAAATTATCTTTCTCAAGACCTAGTTGAATGGTAAATGCAACAAAATCAATTCGGTTTTTGTACCGATTATGTGTCTGGTAACATGTTTGTCACTGGTTCTTATAATGAAGAGGACATTAACTTTCTCAGGACAACTCAGGAAAGAGTCATAACACCACCTCTTCATAGACCTTTCCAGGAAATGTCTCAAGCCTTGAAACAATAGAGGTGAAATATCTGAGACACCTGTCATAAATCAAAGTTGCAGGAGGCCCTCACCTGGGATGAAGGGAAGGAATCCTCAAAATAAAGATAGAATTGGAAAAGGAAGCAACTAAGCTAACGTCTTGATACAGGAACAACTTTTCCATTTGGAAAATTTTTCCAAATACAGGTCAGGAACACCAGTGATTTAATAACTCATGAGTACATGAGGGGGAAATCAGCCTTGTCTTAAATATACTTTGAATCATAGGGAAATGTAACATTAGCAAGATCCCCTTTCATTAGTTTACGGTCAGATAAATACAAGATATGACACACTTTTCAAGATACCATGTGAATTTTAGTTTATTAGTAAGCAGAAATCATTCACTTATGGAAAATTTTAAATTATGAAATAAGAAAATTTTACTTTTAATCTGCTAATAATTTAATTTATTTTAAATTAAATATGGGTCAAATCATTTCATTTGGAATTTAAGAAAAAGCAAAGAAGTAAAATATTATCATTTTTCTCTATTGATGCTTCTATATAAAAGTATTTCCCTAGAAATGTATGTCTAAATTCTAAGAAGAGACCTAGAGACTCCATAGCATGTCTCTCATTTAAGAATTGATATTTATCAGTCTAACAAAAACATCAGTAATCTCCAGAAGAAATTTATGTTTTTTGTTTGTTTGTTCTGTTGTCTGCCTTGGTAATAAAAAGATGAGACATGAAAGTTTATGATAAAGAAGACCTACTATTATTTTGATAACCAAAAGCTTAAAATCAGCTCCATAAATTATAATTTAAAATAATGAAGAGATTTAGAGAAAAAAAATCTGTCTTAAACAAGATCATGACTTTTTCCAGATGATGCTCACCATCTATCATGAAAAGATATAAGTGGAGAAACTTTTAATTGTTTCCTATTAAATTGTGCAAAATCACAACAAATTTTCATTGTGATCAAAAACTGAAATTGGAGGAAAGTTACCTTCAGATTCTAACCATTATTTATTTCATTAAATTATTGTTAATAAGTCAGTTTCCAAATACTTTTGAAAGAAACACATTTAACATATGCTTTATTTCTTATTGTTCTTTAACTCCTTTGGAAATAAAATGAGAAAATATTTTTCATTATGCTCTTAAATATCTACATATATTTCAGGCAAAAACTTTAAAGGGTAGAAAACTTTCACAGAAATTCATAAACCCTTCAAGTACCACAAATGGGTTTTAGGGAGAACGAGCAATTTATTAGATTTATTGCTTGTACTTGTTCACATAAAGGAAGTTATAAGGTATTCTACAAAAGAAGATAAAATTGAAGGTTGTTGGTGGAAACTGTTATTGTTGTAAACTAGCCAAACGAGAGATATGACCCAGGAATAAAGAAGATGTTATTTTATCTTTTCTGTCACCTGCATATACATCTCTCCTTTGAGGCATCTCTCAGTGTTTTCCATTGTCTTATTTTTCGTCCTTGTTGTGATAGCACTCATATTGTTTAGTAAGCAGAATTAGGGTAGTGGAAGTTTATAGAGTCAATGGCTGACAAACAATAAGGTCAATGTCTATCCCATCCTGGAAAAATTGAGGTGAGAGCAGGTGAAATTATCATTCTGTTTTGTTTTTATGGCTCTAATAGAATGCCAAAGAGTCCCTGACCTCTGCTGCCAGTCATGTCTTACTCTAATAGC
>PVLC010007018.1:48056-65984 GCA_004027655.1 Graphiurus murinus | reverse complement strand
TTTTTTTTTTTTTTTTTTTTTTTTTTTTTTTTTTTTTTTTTTTTTTTTTTTTTTTTTTTTTTTTTTTTTTGCGGTACTGGGGATTGAACTCAGGGGCATTCTACCTCCGAGCTATACCCCCAGCCCTATTTTTTATTCTTTATTTTGAAACAGGGTCTCACTAAGTTGCGGAGTGCCTCACTAGGTAGCTGAGGCTGGCGTCAAACCTGGATACTCTGGTCTCAGCCTCCCAAATGCTGGGATTACAAGCATGAGCCACCACACCTGGCTTCCAGATAAACATCTTTATCCCACCATAGTACCTTATACAGGGCATGGCTTGAGTGATATTCAGTAAGTATGCATTGATTCATTTGAATCCTTAGTCATACTCAAACAAATTCACTCATTCTATGTCAGAGTATTCATAGTTGAATTATTCTATATAACAGAGAGGCAAATCTAGGTCTCAGTTTTGGAGGATATATACCACAAGCCCCATAAACTAATAGGAACTGAATTTATAATACATACATGTTTTCTGTAGCTAGTGCAATAATTGAAAAATGAATTATTGCCCAAATTTTAAAGGAACATTTATATAAAATCCCAGATTTTCACTTTCAGTTGGTAATCTTTATCTGGAGTGAGTAGGTTTTTTATATTCTTTATTTTACATTTACCCTCACAACTCTACCCTTGAACGTTTGAGTTTGCAATCCCTGATACAAACTATATATTTGGAAACACTTAAGATGTATTTGTCTTTGTTTATTTTTCAGGTTTTTAATTTTTTTTCAGCTCAGGGTATTGAACCCATGGTGCTCTGCCACTGAGCTACATCCTCAGCCCTTCATTTTATTTTGAGACAGGGTCTTGCTAAATTGCCTAGGCTGGCCTCAAACTTGTGATCCTCCTGCCTTAGCCTCTTGAGTAACTGGGATTACAGGTATGTGCCATGGTACCTAGCTTGTAAATTCTTTTGATGATGTCTTTTTTAAATCAATAGATTAATAGCTAATTCTATTGAAATATTTTCCCATACTATTTACAAGTGGCAACCACTATTAACAAATATTTATATTATTCTATTTAGTAAAACTACATTTTAAATATTTTTCAAAGGCCAATATCTTTAAGAAAATATTATTGAAACTTAAGTTAAAATTGTGAGATGTATTTTAAAAATAAAGTTGAAAACTAACATAGAGCTGCAGAAGAAATTTAAAATGTTTGTGAGTATATGTGTGTGTGCATGCATACATATATGTGTGTGTATTTATAATATATATAAAATACACAAAAATGTATAGTTAACTTGATCTTTATTTGCCTCTTCTTATTTATAGATTGGAAAAGAAAGCAATCTCAACAAGTATTTATTAACTACCTGTTCTGTACTGTCCTGCATTTTCAATTCTCAAAATGATTTCTCAACTTTGAACTACTACAAAGGAATAAAACATTCTTTCTACACATGTTGAAGAAACTACTGTGTATTAAATTCTGGATAAATTTCTCAGTGTCTGATGCATCCAGGTATTTGGATGATTTCTGTGAACAATGTCTTAAATCTTACCAGCAAACATCTTTTAAAAATAATTTAACTACATTACTTCTACCAGTGAAGAATTTACCCTGCTTATAATTTTTATAATATTGGCAAAAAATGGTTTGAGTTATTCTAATGACAATAAATAGAAATTTGTCTAAATTGTCTTAGGCCATGATTTTATTTGTATATTTTTAGGGACTAATTTATTTTCAGTTCAAAATTCTATATGTAGACCACCAGTTTCATGTTCTTGAAGTCTTCTCTGAAGACACTCTGATCTCTAGGTCTATAAACCTTTCATCTTGAAATCTCCACTATCATCCTGAAGATTCATTATATCTCTTTTGTGTTAGATATCATTCCTAAATCCTATGGCTTTTGTTTGTTTACTCCATTATTTTATAGGATTATAAACTCTAGTAGCTTCCTAAGAAAAGGAAGTAATTTTTTGAGGCTTTGTGATACTTTGGTTTGAAATAAAATGATAGAATTTCAAATAATTTTCTCTTCAAAATTTTATGTCAATGCATTTTACCTTCTATGTTGTATTTGAAAAGTCTAATGCTGTTTGAATTCTTTATCATTTTTAAAATGAAAACTGTTGATTTCCTCTGGTATCTGATAGAAGCTTTTCTTATTCCCAGTGTTCCAAAATTTTATTATATAATATCATGGTATGGCTGCATTTTCAAACATATTGGACATTTGGTAGGTACTTTAAATTTAGAAGGTCATATTTTTTGGTTCTGGGAAGTTTTCTTGAATTATTTTCTTAATTTCTTAATAATTTTTTCCCTTCTCTTTTCTCTTTATGGAACTTCCATTTTTCCAATGTTTTATATATCCTGGACAGGTTTTTGAAATTATCTTTTGTTTTGTAGCTTTGTGATTTTTTTTTTTTTTTTACTTTTTCTTTACTCTCAGGAATATTTCCATAACTTTTTTTCAACCTTTTGGTTGATTTGTTTAGTGTGTGTGTATGTGTGTGGTGTATATTGAGATAAATCACCAAGGCTTTGCACTGGGGATTGATTGTACCCAGGATCATTCTACCTCTGAGCTACACCCTCAGCCCTATTTAATTTTTTATTTTGAAACAGGGTTTCACTGAATTGCAGAAGGCCTGGCTAAGTTGCTGAGGCTGGCAGTGAACCTGCTATTCTCCTGTCTCAACCTCCCAAGTTCTGTGATTACACATGTGTCCCACCATGCCTGGCTATTCATTTCTATGTCTCTTCATCAAAACTGTTTATTTTTTGTATTCTTAGTTCTCCCTACTCCAGCGTTTATTTCATGTTTCTTGATTGCTTCTTTTACCTTTTAAAAGATATTATTAAAAGTATTTTTCTTCTGTCTTTATAGTCTGTTTCCTTCAAGTTACTTATTCTGTTTATTTATTTTGGCCTCTGTCCTTCATAGAAGCTTTCACCAAATATCTGGTGATCCTCAACACTTGTGTACTGTGAAAATGATTGAAAACTACAGCTGATTGGCAACAGGTTTCTCTGTAGGGCGATCTTGTGCTGTTTCTTTGTGTGGATGTCATGTTTCTCATGAACTGGTAAACTTTTTAGAGAGTTAATATGTGGATTCACTCTAATATCTTTACCATCTTTACCACACATATCTTTACCATCTTTATCACACATATGTATATTAACCTCAAATTCTGTAATAAGATAAAAAATTAACAAAATTTAGTAATTTAAGCAGACTACTATAGTTCTTATCAAATCTATACTAGTTTAAGTGTATTGAGATAAGTCACCAAGGGTTTACACAGATTTTGGAAATTATTTCTTCTCATTTCTGAATTCTTTAGTTTTCAAGATTTAAATGTCACCTCCTCTATAAATCCAATTTACATGTCACTTCCTCTTTAAATCCTTTCTAAAGCTAAGCTGCAGTTCACCAGTCCTTCCTATGTTTATCTGTAGATTTTTTGCAATTTGAAATGCAATTATAATATATAATACTGCATTATAATTGTACCTAATTCATTAGACTGAATTCCAAGAGGGCTTACAGTTTTATTTGTATATGTACAGTGCCTGACATATAATAAACACAATAAGTACAATTTATATAAGTGAATTAAGATATGATTGTTTAATTTTACAATATGTTACTATACAAAATAGTTTACATTAGAATTCCTTTAAATAGTCTATGCCTTTAGTACCTTTGAAATTCCACTTTATGGCTTTTTCTTTTCCTTCTAGTAACACATTTTATATTAATATTGCTTTTGCATAAATACATACATTCTATTTTGTTCTCTATTAGGGATGTCACTTGTATTTAAAAAGAAATAAATGTCATTTGGTCACATATTAGTGATGTTTTTCCCCTCCAAATATTTTTTTGCTAGGAAAGCACTAAGTGGCTATTCATCTAATTTTTTGGCCAGTGCAATATATTTTAACAACTGGTTCCAAAATACATTCATATAGCATGCCCTATTCCTCATGAATTGCTTTCTTTGCTTAAATTCCCCACTCAGACCACCAGCAATCCCTTAAGTACTTTTCCTACCTGCTAATGCTAGCTTTTAAAAATCGACTTAATGTTACTCTTTTCTTTCTCTTTGTTCCCTCTGTCACTTAATATAACTCTGTGCCTGCCTGATATTGTTCTTTCTCAAGGTCTTTATGCTTTTAGGATGATCTTTCCTGGTTACTTTTTCTACTATCTTACAGGCTTTGATTCTGTTTCTTCTTTGCAAAGAGCTTAGTAGAAGGAGAAAGTGAATATTATGAATGACTTAAATGTTTTTCATGTAGAATATTAAAGAACATATAAATGCTGGTGGTTACTATATAGCTAGTATTCCAGAAAGGATTTTAATAAACTTATAGAGCCATTCATTGAAACAGCTACTAAAATTTGATTTATTTAAATTTCTTTATTTTCAATTCAAGTTATTTTTATATATACTAAAAATTTTCCAAATCCAAGGTTTAAAAAAATCAAAATATCATTTTTTTATTCCTTTTGACCCAATAATGCCACTTTTTGGTATTTGTCCTCCAGTACATTAAATGCAGATGTACAAAGATGTTAACTGCAGCATTATTTGATGGAAAAGGAAAATAGCCTGGAAACAGTCTAATGGCTCCACCCCATCAACAATGGAATTACTGAGTAAATTATGGTATATCCATATAAAGGATTATTATGTCACAAGAAGAATGAATAAAGTTATATGCTGTATTCTAGAGAGATATACAAGATGTATTGTTAGGTGAGTTGAATAATGTATATGATGTGATTTCATTTTTATTAAAAAAAATGTGTGAACATGGAAAAAGCTGTGAAAGCATGTATACCAAGTCATCAGATTAGTTTTTCAGTAAAGTGGGATCTGAAGGGATAGGGTAGAGGAAAAATTACCTCTTATTTATTAATTTTTACATTGTTTGACTTGTTTCAAGTTTTTGTTACTTTGGGGGAAAATTTAATAAAGATTTTAAAAAATAAATGTAAAAGTATTTTAAAAGTGACTGTCAGTTTATCTATGCTAATAAAACTCATTTAAAAAAAATTAAAAAGCAGATATGCATAAGGGAACCAAATGATGAATTATATCATACATTGCTTTCAGAAAGAAAAATAAATGATTTGGTAACTCATACCTCTGGAATATATATTGAACTTTGACTCTTCCCAAATTTCCAATAGAAATTGCTTGGTAACAAGTAGAAGGAAAGATTTGGCCTTCTGTATATTAACTAAGATAGCCTTTAAAAATGTAACTCTGCCTAAAATTTAAGCTTTTGTGTTATGATAGTTGAACCAATCTGTTTCATAAATAAAGTATCCTGTTTTCAAGAGGCCACATTTAACATAAAACTGGGGTACCTAATTGTGTTAGTTAAGATTGTGTGGTTGTGATCAACAGTACCACAAAAAAAAAAAAAAAAAAAAAAAAAGAAAAAGTAATGATAGAAACAAATTGTGACCCTTTGGGTAAAATACAACTCTATGAATCCATACCAGTATTAAATATATAAATGGGGAAAATAGAAAATTCTACCTACCTATATTAGAATATCCTTTAATCAAGAACAGGCACAGAATAATTTTAGTACTTTAATAATTTTAGTTCCTTTAGTACCTCAGCACTAGTGATATTTTGGTAAGGACAGTTCTTTGGTGGTGGTGGTGGTGGAGGGGGGAAATAGGACCTGTCATTGTAGTAACATTCCTGGCCTTTACCTACTACATGCCAGTGGCATGTCTCCTTACCCCAACCCCTAGTTGTGAAAGTCAAAATGTCTTCAGATATTGCCAGGTATCTCTGGAAGCGGGTGTATGTATATGCAAAATCATCTCCTCTATACTCCCAGTAGAGAACCACTGCTCTAGAATGAATGATTTTATTAGGAAATTACTATTTGGTGTCTGTCATGAATTATCAATGGATACTAAAACAAATAGGTGAAAAATCTAATGAGAAACAGGATATTAACTTAATGTCAAATTATCTCCACAAAATATGAATTTGCTGCTTATTAAACTGCAACATGCTTATAGTTAGCTTTACAATGGGAAATCCCAGCAGATTCTCCCTTAACCAAGTAATACAAATGAACATCACCACTAATGGGAAAAATCAACATCTTGTGTTTTCTAATATGCTACACTGGGAACATGGTATTATGTTTGTAGTATTCCTGCCAAAAATTCATAAATCATGAGGAAAATCAGACAAACCCCAGACTAGGGGACATTCTATAAGGTAATTGGCCTATGCTCTTAAAAATATCAAGACCATGAAGGCAAGGAAAGACTGAAGAACTGTTCCAGGTAGAAGAAGACTAAAGATCTATGAGAGCTAAAAGTCATGTGATCATAGATTGTGTCCTGAACCTAAAAAGGACATTGTTGGGACAGTCATGGAAATTTGAAAGGAGTTTGTGGGTTAGATGGTAACATTAACATTTGTCATGTGTTTATTTCCTGATTTCTTTTTTTGGTACTAGGGATTGAACCTAGGGGCATTCTACTTCAGAGTTACACCCCCAGCCCTATTTTTTATTCTTTGTTTTGAAACAGAGTCTCACTAAGTTGCAGAGGGCCTCACTAGGTATCTGAGGCTGGTGGCAAACCTGTGATCCTCCTGTCTCAGCCTCCCAAATGCTGGGATTACAATCGTGCGCCACCATGCCTGGCTTTCCCTTTGACTTTTTAATGCAACTTGCCTTCTGATAGTTTCAGAAGTAGGACAAGAAAGACTGAAAGAATTTACTTAGGCTTAGTAACAATATCTGAAGAGTGGAGGCTGTAGCTCAGTGGTAGACTTCTTGTCTGGCTTGCTCAAGCCCTTGGGTTCAATTCCCACAAAAGTAGACGAAAAGGAATTGTCCACTGTATTAGGTTGCAAGACACTGATGTGACTATTATTCTTGCCTGCTATGCCTGGCTTATTTCCTGATTTCAATAATTGATCTATAGTACAGGAAAGACTTTTTTTTATTATTTTATTTTTTGCGGTACTGGGGATTGAACTCAGGGGCATTCTACCTCTGAGCTATACCCCCAGCCCTATTATTATTTTTTTTTTATTCTTTATTTTGAAACAGGATCTCACTAATTTGTAGAGGGCCTCACTAGGTAGCTGAGACTGGCCTGGAACCCGGATCCTCCGGTCTCAGCCTCCCAAATGCTGGGATTACAAGCGTGGGCCACCACTCCCGGCGGAGAGACTTTTTTTAATCCTTCAAGCACACTACACTTCTTTCCCTTTCTGGATGTTTCAATTCGTTGTTTCTTTTTTCAGTTCTTCAGATGGGTGCCTCTATTATATTACTTAGGACTCAATTGTAACATTTCAGAGGAGCTAGTCAGACTGCCCTACCTAAAGTACTTACTTTCTAAAATCTTTGTCACTTTGTTGTTTATTTTGTTCATAGCATTTATCATTCCTTGAGGCTTTCTCTGTGCTACATCCTCCAACTTAAAACAGTATCTATCATAGTACCCTATACCCAGTAGACTTTCAGTAAATATTTGATTCCTTGACTGCACTGGTATCTATGTTGGCCAGTTGTATCACATAACTGATATGGATGTGTTAAGATGGGTCAAAGGGCACTTTCTACATTTTGTTGAAGTTTCTCTAATGAGAAAAAGAGATAAACTCAGTGGGTTTGGGTATGAGAGTGAAAGGGGAAGAGAAAGAGAAAAATAAAGAGAGAAGAAAAGAAATATCATGTAATACAACCTAAAATACCTCATGGGGATTGCTTGGATGTGCTTAAAGATGTGAACTGAATATAGCTTCTCTAGGGCATATTTAACCCAACCGTTGGATTAATACCCAATGAATTATTGGGACCTAATTTAATCTGCTTTCAGTGCCAGCTGGCTTTACCTTAAGATTGTAAATAATTTTAAGTCCTTCTAAGTAGAGGCTAAACATTGTTTAACATAGAACTAAGGGATGAGAATAGTTAATGTTAAATAATTTCAGTCTTAACGCTCCCATTTCTATAGTCTTGAGTATACACATATATCTTTCTCTTCTGCAAATCAATTCTTTTTTTTTTTTTTGGTACTGGGGATTGAACTCAGGGGCAGTCTACCTCCGAGCTACACCCCCAGCCCTATTTTTTTATTCTTTATTTTGAAACCGAGTCTCACTAAGTTCCGGAGTGCCTCACTAGGTAGCTGAGGCTGGCCGTGAACCCGGATCCTCTGGTCTCAGCCTCCCGAATGCTGGGATTACAAGCGTGTGCCACCACGCCCGGCTTGCAAATCAATTCTTTAATGTCTTTTTCTTCTTCTTCTTACTTTTGTTATTATTATTATTGGCAGTAGTAGTAGTAATACTGGGGATTGAGCCTGGGAGCATTCTATATCCAAGCTATACCCCTAGTCCCCCCCTTTTGTGGGACTGGGGATTAAACAGGGGCATTCTACCTTCAAGCTACACCCCAGCCCTATTTTATTTATTTATTTTAAATTTTGAAACAAGGTCTCAGGGACCTTGCTAAGTTGCTGTGGCTGCTTTGAACCTACAATCCTCCTGTCTCAGCCTCTCAAATACTGGAATGTAGGCATGTGCCACCATGCCTGGCTTCCAACCCTTTTTAAAATTTTCATTTTGAAACAGGGTTTAGCTAGGTTGCTGAAGGTCTTGCTAAGTTTCTGAGACTGGTCTCCAACCTTCATTCCTCCTGTCTCAGACTTCCAAATATTGGGTTTACAAGTATATGCCACGATGTCCTGCTTCAGTATTATTTTTGACATTGTAGTTATTTGTAGATCACTAGGAATTGAGATTTTAAAAAGATAAACTAGGCTGGGCATGGTAGTGTACACCTGTAATCCTAGTATTTGGGAGGCTGAGACAAGAGGATCACAGGTTCAAAGCCAGCCTCAGGAATTTAGTGAGGCTCTCAACAACTTAAATACAAAATAAAATAGAGCTAGGATTGTAGCTTGGAGGTAGACTGCTCTTGGGTTCAACCCCCAACAACACACAAAATAAATAAATAAAAAAAAAGATAAACTGTAAAATTATTGCCATTCATATGATCAAGAACATGTAATTTTGTTGCCTTATAAGTAGGCATACTGTGTCTTTAAGGTAGAGTTATATAAGCAGGATCTAGGAATACAATAAAAAACTGAAAACCTCAACACCTTAATCAGTTGGAAAATATAATTTTTCATCTTACATTTTAATGTGTATTCTCTTGAACCATTATTAATTATATGTATGTTTAAAACTTGGAGAGGCTGGGCATGGTGGCGCACACTTGTAATCCCAGCATTTGGGAGGCTGAGACTGGAGGATTTGGGTTCGTGGCCAGCCTCAGCTGCTTAGTGAGGCCCTCCGCAACTTAGTGAGACCCTGTTTCAAAATAAGGAATAAAAAACAGGGCTGGGGCTGTAGCTTGGAGGTAGAATGCCCCCAGGTTCCATCCCCAGTACCAAAACAAACAAACAAGCAAAAAAAACCCCAACCAAACAAACAAAAAAACTTGGGAGATTGTTCTGTAAAAGAGACTTCAGAAATTCAAATGAGAGTACCAACATATAAGGTGATTTAGAAAGATAGGGATAGAAAATAGAGTTTTCAATAGTGTCTGATGAGTTGCTCTGTGACTCAATGACTTGAGGTACAAGCCATTTTCCCTATTGCCTAATTATAGTTTCTGCTTACCTCCTATTCTGTTTTTCTGGTAATTGAATATCAAGGATATAGTAGATGTACAATAAATGCTTTCTTACTGAACGAATCACTCAGTAAGTGCCTTGACTGTATTATGTAGAAAAAAAGAAAGACATACTCTGTTCTGAATATGTATATAGTTAATATATTGCTTATGCAATGTTACACATTAATTTATAAATAACTTTTATGATGTTCAGTGTGCAATAGATACAAGGATGAATAAGAGCTTTACCTTGAGAGATTCTGTTCTAAAAGAGCCCATGGGCAGGAAAACCAGCGATTACAATGTACTATCATTAGATAAAAGAAACTTTGGATATTATGACAGCCTAAGAGAACGTGAATTTAGCAAAGACTTCTATGATGTCATGAAAATTCTTCAAGGACTTGAAATAGTAAGAGAATGACTTTATATATTTAGACTTAAGTGTGAAATTGTGTAATATTAACTTTATGGGTAAAGTACCTGGGACAGTGAATAACTGAAAGGGGAGGCAAAAACACCTGATTGAGGCTAAAACACTTGATAGCAATCATGGTTCTGACATTTCTTGGCAGAGCTCCATTTCTGATAACCTCACTTGATTATACTTTTTAATGTTTTTCTAGATTAGACTTGGCAATATTTTGTTAAGGAATTAATAAATATTTACTGTGCTACTTACTCTGTTAGTTCTTTGGATAGAAAGTGAGATATCTGCTTGTTATCAAATGGCTAATAGTTTAATGGCATAGACAAATAATTCAATAAATTATAATGCTATGTTTCAATTGACATGAAAGAACTGTCATGGAATTACAGCGAAGAGCTGGGAATTGGGCACATTTTTAGTACATTTTCTTACTGTAACTTTGGTTTTTATATTTCTGTAGAAAAGTTTGAAACTGTTAGGAAATATGACTCAGCAGTTTCTTATCATGTGCTACCAAAGAAGTAGAATATAAGAAACCAGGAATCTAGCAGTAATATGTGTGTCCTGAATAATACATTGTTAGCTTATCATAAATAATAAGTGGAAATATTTCCAGTTTAGTAAGCAAATGAAAACCAGTCAGGGATCAGTATATTTCACAAGCCTCTGCCACTAAAAACCCATGGGAGATTGTAAAATGGAGAGCTAAAATCAACCACGAAGTTCCAAAGTCCAAGAAAGATTTAGATGGCGGTCATTTCACTTAAATGGAACATACTGTAATTTATTCAAAGCAATATTTCAGTTATATAGTCTTTAATATGTTGAAAGACTAGTAATTTGTAGAAATAACTTCATTAACAAGTAAAGGATTGTTGAGACAAGGAGTAATTAATTATCTGATACTAATGGGGTAGCAGCAGAACTCAAGATTAAAGAGGGTTTTAAGAGGTTGAAAACAACAGTTGTGTTCAGGGATTAGTGAATTTGAGCTCACCTCCCCAGAAAATGAAGCACTTGCTTTTGTTGTGAAATATTTCATTGCATATAATAATAATAATAATTCCAAACAGGAATGTATAATTCTAAAGTAGTAAAGAACTTTTGGCTAAGATTTTCCTGCTGGAGTTATATATAACCTTAATGAAAGCAATCTCATTTTTTAAAATACTCATCTTTAGTATTGAATTCTCAAGAAAAGGCCTTAACTGTCATTCTCAATAGTTTCTACTAATTCAGTCTTCTAAAAGTAGGGAATTGGATTGTTTTGTTTTAAAAAATACTTCTTTTATTTGAGCAAATATAATTTGCAATTTTTGTGGAAAATGTTTTGTATATAATACTCTTGGACATCCATATGGGTTAGGGTAGGTTTTTTTTTTTTTTTTTTTTTTTGCGGTACTGGGGATTGAACTCAGGGGCATTCTACCTCCGAGCTATACCCCCAGCCCTATTTTTTATTCTTTATTTTGAAACAGGGTCTCTCTAAGTTTTGGAGTGCCTCACTAGGTAGCTGAGGCTGGCCGCGAACCCGTATTCTCCAGTCTTAGCCTTCCAAATGCTGGGATTACAAGTGTGCGCCACTATGCCCGGCTAGGGTAGGTTTTTTTTGTTTTTTTATGAATAATATTCTGGCTCAGAGTTTGTTCATTCATTCGTTTATTATATGTCTGTGTGATTACTATACTATGTACCAAGTACTAGGTTAGGCATGGGAGATGCAAAGATAAAACAAACAAACAAAAAGACATGATTTGGTTAAAATTACATTTGTTTTTCAGCATTCCTAAAGATTTTGAGTCCAAGGAAATATACATTTTATGCTTAAATGGGTGTTTTAGATGATTGACCTTGAGACTATCATTTCAGTTCATTTTTGTTTTCTCATCTATAAGTTGAATGTATTTGGATTAAATCATTTAGGAGATCCTTAAGAGATTTTAAAGATCCTCATAGTATGTTAGTACCTCATAATTTTGAATAAGGGTTAAAATTTTTAAAAATAAGTCCTGGGTAACAGTCTTATTAAATATTTTATTAATTAATATATTAAGTATGTAAATGCATATTGCTTTGGATAAGGTAATATGGCTACCTTCCATTATATATTATTTCCTTTCCCCAAGATTTCTTTTTTCCAAGATTTCTTTTTTTTTTTTTGTGGTACTGGGGATTGAACTCAGGGGCATTCTACCTCCGAGCTATACCTCCAACCCTATTTTTTATTCTTTATTTTGAAACAGGGTCTCACTAAATTGCGGAGTGCCTCACTAGGTAGCTGAGGCTGGCCGCGAACCCGGATCCTCCGGTATCAGCCTCCCAAATGCTGGGATTACAAGCCTGCGCCACCACTCCTGGCCATCCCCAAGATTTCTTTTTGCAGTCCTACCACTTGACTCCAGGGTCTCTCATATGCTATGCACTTCATCACTGAGTAATACTCAGCCTCCAAGTTTTTGTTTTAAATTATATTCATTAAACTATTTTTAAATGGTTTCTATCAGTTGCTTTTTTCCTTTTAAACTCATCATTCAAGTTTGTCATTTTCTGTTATTAATCAAGGTAGCCTTTAAATTTTTTCTCACATATGTCTTTCAATTTCAGCTGAATCTTCTTACTTTCGTTGTTGATTCACTTCCCCAAGTGTCTTCAACATTATTAAGAAACTTTGGCTTTGGCTACATAGCTAATGAAGACATATCATGAACATTCTTTTTAAATTGTTTTCTTTAGCATTCACTGTAGATTTGCACTTAATTTTTTTCTAATTCTTCTGCTGGGACTCTTTGAAGGTAAAGAAGGGCAGGAAGCTGAGAGAACATAGCATATAAAAATAACCCCAAGGAGATGGAAATGCTTGTCATGAGCATTATGTTCAAGCTGATTGAATGAAGCAGCTGGTGTTAATGTCATAGAGTCTACTCATTTATTCTATATATTCCCTGCAATGCCTACTATAGTTCTCTACATACAGTGAGGGCTCAAACATTTGTTGACCAAATAAATGAGTACTTAAAAGAATGGGTAGCATATCTGATACCAGTTAGTTTTGGATCATCGATTGTTTATTTAAATTATATATTACATGACTGGAACAATGGAGATCCTGAAGAAGAGTCAATTTACATAAAATACCGTTACTCCAATAAAATTAAAGATAAAATGAAATTTAGATCTGAACTTGGCTTATTTAAAAAGTTACTTTTTTCTTTTCATTGTTATATTTTTCAAAATTTAAAGCTCCTTTTATATGAATCTAGCTGTGTTTGTTATTCTTTGTTACTCCTAATATCAACATTTGTAAGTTAGGAGTTATTTTGAGAATATAGAAAAGTACAGAGAATATGCGAAACACCCACTTAGCCACCATCTAGGTTTATCCAATGTCAAGATTTTGCCATGTTTGCTTAGACATTTTAAGAAGTAAAACATTTCAATACATTTATACCTTTGTAGCCTTCTTGATTTCATTTTTCCCTCTCTCTGTCTCTTTTTTTCCTTTCCTTCTCCATATATAACCATTACCAGAAATTGGTATATAAATCTTGCAGTTTCCATATTTACATTTCATATATCTTCCTCTTTCACTGTTTAGTTTTCCATATCTAGCATGCATTATTGGGACTTTGGTCATAATCCTAATATTTTAGAGATGTTGGGAGTTCTGTAGTTTGTTAAGTCAAGTACTGATATTTAATGGGGAAACTGAGGTTCAAGACTCCTAGACTTACTATTAAAAAAGTCCATGTCATATAGATTTTAAATTTTTATTAAAAAAGTGAAAGCTTGTGTACCTCAATGGTTACAAAAATGTATGCTTAGACCTAAATTCACTTGATTATGAATCCAGATTCAGGCATAAGGAAGGAAGTTGTTAAAGAAGTTGTTTAGTCTTTGTAAGTGTTGGTTTGCTTATCTGTTAAATAAAGATGATAACCATTATTTGCAGAGTTGTGAGAGTTAAATGAGATATTGCATATTAAGTGCTCTTCCTAGGACTTGGCACATAGAAAGTGCTTAAATTATGGCTAGTTTTATTTTATGTTTGACTAAGTTCTTTAATAACATAACTTGGTTGTTCTTAGTTTATTGTTCCCCTGTTGAATTGTATTAGGTGACTATTTTGGATTAAGACATTTAATAATTACTCACAAGCTTTCTAGTACTGTTTTGCATTGAAGTAAATAAGAAGTAACTCAAGCAACAAGAAACACTCTCAAAATATACTAAAAATTCAACTTGGAAAGTAGTTTAAAAATCAGTTAAAGAGCCGGGAGTGGTGGCGCACGCTTGTAATCCCAGCATTCGGGAGGCTGAGACCGGAGGATCTGGGTTTGAGGCCAGCCTCAGCTACCTAGTGAGGCACTCCACAACTTAGCATGACCCGGTTTCTAAAGAATAAAAAATAGGGCTGGGGGTGTAGCTCGGAGGTAGAATGCCCCCTGAGTTCAATCCCCAGTACCGAAAAAAAAAAAAATCAGTTAAAGAAACCAATGGTGCCTTTCATTCTGGGAGCTGATTATGAGTACAGAATGGTAGTATAGTCTGTTTTTTTCATTTGTGTGATCATGTGCATTAAAGTCACAGTGTATCCTATTTAGCTGCTTGATTTCTCTCTCTCTTTTTTTTTCAGTACTGGGGATTGAACCCAGTGGCATTCTACCTCCAAGCTACATCTCCAGCCCTATTTTTATTCTTTATTTTGAAACAGGGTCTCACTAAGTTGTAGAGGGCCTCACTAAGTAGCTGAGGTTGGCCGTGAACCTGGATCCTCCAGTCTCAGCCTCCTAAGTACTGGGATTACAAGCGTGCACCACCACGCCTGGCTTGATTTCTCTTCATCTCAAAATCTAAAGTTATGTGAAAGTGAGAGGTAAATATTTAGAGAAGAGTATTTTGATCCAAAGATAACCATAAACTGCTATTTGTAAAGACATTAAGAAATGATCCATGGGAAATGCATACATCTGTTAAATTGAAATTATAGCACCTGACTCAGATCTACTGTTTTGTTTATTTAAAAAGCATGTAAAATGAAGGAGTTGGGCACACTGGTATAGGCCTGTAGTCCCAGCCACTTGGGAGCCCGAGGCATGAAGATCATTTGAGCCCAGGAGTTTGAGGCCAGCCTAGGAAACATAGTGAGATACCCCTCCTGTGCAGGGAGTGGGGTGAGGGAATGAAGATGATGATTTCTTTTTTTTTTTTTTTTTTTTTTTCGGTACTGGGGATTGAACTCAGGGGCATTCTACCTCTGAGCTACACCCCCAGCCCTATTTTTTATTCTTTATTTTGAAACTAAGTCTCACTAAGTTGCGGAGGGCCTCACTAGGTAGCTGAGGCTGGCCGCGAACTCGGATCCTCTGGTCTCAGCCTCCCGAATGCTGGGATTACAAGCGTGCGCCATCACGCCCGGCTGAAGATGATGATTTCAAAGGAGTTATAATTAGAAATGTGGAACCACTATAGTATTCTAAAAGACTCGATTTGATATTTGGTCATGAGTTGTACAATTAATATGTTTTAGACATCATTGTATTTGTGGTCTTGAGGCTGTAGCTAATTGGTAGAGCATGGGTGAGGCTCTGAGTTAGATCTCCAGCACATATATATGGACATACATATATACGTACAGATAGATAGATAGATGATGTATGTGTGTCTTGTCACTGATTGGGAACCCAATAGAGGATCCATAGTAATATTTTAGGGTTGTTTAGTTTTGGTGCTGGGAATTGAACCCAGGGCCTCACTCATGCTAAGTACATGCTTTACCACTGAGTTACAGTCCCAGCCATAATGTTTTAGTATTTTCGGCCAGATATTTAGTAGCCAAGCTTAGTGTAATAGTGTACTAGTATGCCAATTGTCAGGCCTTTTGACTATATGTTAGCAGGATAACTTGAATGACACCCTCTCTCACCCTGACCCCCATTCCTGTACATCTGGCAGATCTATTTTAGAGTAGCCGGAGATCACTGCTTCTAGGGGACTATCAGGCTATTTTCTGGCTGTTCCAAAGGATCTATTGCTGTATAATATATTAGCAGCCTAAAACAACCTGGGTGTGGATGGGTTTCTGTGGTCTGGCCCAGGCTGTAGTCAATTTCTCAGCTGGGCTGCAGTCATCTCACTGCTTTATTGGGCCTACAGAATCTGTTTCCAAGCTCACTCAGGGTTATTGGTGAGTCTTAGTTCCTTGGGAACTGTTGGCCATGTGTTTCAGTTACTTGTCAGCTGGGCCTTTCCATAAGGCTGCTCACAGTATGGCAGCTTGCTTCCACTAGAGCTCCTGACCCAAGGGAAGAGGGGAGAGAGAAAGAGAAAACCAAGATGAGAGTCATAGTCTTTTATAACCTAATTTCAGAGTTAAATAGTGTTCAGCCATATGCTGTTGTTCATA
The DNA here is from genome assembly GCA_004027655.1 of Graphiurus murinus. Lineage (NCBI taxonomy): Eukaryota > Metazoa > Chordata > Mammalia > Rodentia > Gliridae > Graphiurus > Graphiurus murinus. Next base: position 49,449 of record PVLC010007018.1, on the reverse strand, counting down.
CATACCAATCCTGATGCCTTTGGGGTAGAGGTGGGAGCAATTACACAAGGGTATAAATACCAGAATGCAAGGATCATTAGAGGTTATCTTGGAGGCCGACTACCAAATTCTTCCTGTGGGATATCATTGCTGGTGATTATCTAGCTACATATCTGTAAGTCTCTGAAACCAAACTTGAGTCTTATAGCTTTTAGGTTAATATAGTAGAGGAGGTAAGTTTGAATGAAAAAAAAAAATCCTAGATAACTGTTTTTATTTTAGATATGTATTATATCAAAGATTATTTGGTGTTAAGCCTGTTATCTACAACTGATACACTAAACATTTCATCAAGCAGTAAAAAAATATTTAGTGAGAATACTTAAAAAGGACTTAAAACATTTTTTTTTTGCTTTTCTCTAGGCCTCAAGTTTAGTTCACTACAAAGAATAATTGTGTTGCTTCATAAGACAGCCAGACTAGATAGTGAATTTTTTATGATAGTATGTAGTTACAAATCAATCTTGCCAGTCCTATATCAGTTATTTACCTTATCTCCAGACTATGGTGATAGTGATCCAAGAATCACATCGATAAATTAGTAGCTATACTTTCTTTGAGTCTTTTACTTTGGCTTTTAAATTGGTCACTTTGCATTACTTTTATGAATTTCCAATATAAACAGCAAATTGTGTATGTATATATATACACGTGTATGAAATCTATAATGAAATCACAGTTTAGAAAAGGAATTATACGTTTAAAGTCTTCAATTTTGTGAAAACAATGATTCTGCATTTCTTCAAGTGGCTGCTATAGAATAGAAATTGAAATCCCTGGGTGGGAGGTGTGCTAGAAATCATAGTATTCCTTTTCAAAGTATTTTGCATCTCCTTATACGTATGTTCAGTACTTCATTTCTAACCCCTACACACTGAATCATGCTGTGATTCATAATACTGTGTTATGTTTTAAATTCAAATATTGTTTTTAAAGGGAAATTGCTACTAATGTTGGCTAAGCTGCACATAATAGTTTAGTAAATGGTTGTAGGTTTGATTCTTCTCATGTCAATCTCAATGTGAACTAATGTTATTCAAAATCCTTTCAAGACATTGAATTATTGTTTCAGTTAACTAAATGCTATAAAAATGATATCAGTTTGTGAAGTATGATTGAGTTTAGTGCATTTATTACCTAAAAAAGTAATAAGTACAGCATTCGGGAGGCTGAGACCGGAGGATCCGGGTTCGCGGCCAGCCTCAGCTACCTAGTGAGGCACTCCGCAACTTAGTGAGACTCGGTTTCAAAATAAAGAATAAAAAATAGGTCTGGGGGTATAGCTCGGAGGTAGAATGCCTCTGAGTTCAATCCCCAGTACCACAAAAAAAAAAAAAAAAAAAAAAAAAAAAAA